>JARDUL010136367.1:0-10331 GCA_030265205.1 Dirona pellucida
CCCTTGCTCCCTGTGGCAATTCCTAATGAACGTCACTGGAGTCCAGGGGTGGCCACCCACTTTCCCACTCCCTATTGCAGTGACGGTTTTGTTTGTATTATTCCTAACAAGAGGACATGTAGATTTCCCAAGGACAACAGAATCAAGCTAAAAAATATATAAAAAACCCCCACTCCTATTGGTAATTAGGAAATTAAGTTGAAGAAGTCTTTATATTGTTGTCTACATGAAATTATTGTAACATCTCTGGGTTTCTTTGTTTTGTTTTCGTTCATTTAGATGGCACTGGTGAGTCCAAGCTCCACGGAATTTGAATTCATCCAGGAAGATATAAAGACAAGAATTATGGAAACTCAGGGGGAGACAATCTATGAGGTTGGAACTGGAGGTGAGTCATGGATTGATCAGAAAAATTACGCAAGGGCATGCCTTGAATGGAATTGAAATTTATCTGGCTATGAAGTAAACATAGTGGTAACTCCCCCTAGGAGTAAGTAATACTGATTTGGCTACTCTTGATAGTGTCTATTTTTGTAATTGTATGATTTATGAATAGAAATCCTTATTGCTTTGTGTCCTCACCTTTTGTCTTTTTGGTTCCATAGAGGCGGGGAGCTCAGGCCTAAAAGACCAGGACCTGCAAGCGTCAGTAGCAACCCTGCAAAGCATTGCGGACACCTTGGACCTAGAGTGTGTGAAACTAAGGGAGAGAACTGTGGAGGAGGGAAAGGTGGCAGAATTCTTACTCAGGCGAAAATTACGGATTGAGGATTTTATGGAAGTCAGGTGAATATATTATATATACTGTATATGCATTTGATAAACGAAGCTTTGATTCCCTTTTATGTTCTGGTTTTTTTTTTTCCATTTTCATTTATGTACACTAACTGCTGAGAGCGGAACTTAGTCATAATTCTGTCAAAATGGAGATTGACTGGTTTGCAATGTGAGGATGATTAACTTGGCATTGGTAGGAGACGTGGTAGTTATATTTATGAACAATTTGTCACTGTTGTGGCTTTTTATCTTTTCTTGAGAAATAAGATTAGATGGATGATTGGTTGTTAACTTTTCATTCTGACAGAGTGGCAGTGGTGGGCAATGTGGACGCAGGGAAAAGCACTCTTCTTGGTGTTTTGACTCACGGAGATCTTGACAATGGCAGGGGAATGGCCAGACAGAAACTCTTCCGACATAAACACGAAATGGAATCCGGAAGGACGAGCAGTGTGGGCAATGATATCCTTGGCTTTGATGCATCTGGTAATGTTGTCAATCGGCCGGATCATGGACATCTGGACTGGGTCAAGATCTGCGAAGATTCGGCAAAGGCACGACCATTGTCATTATTTTGTCTAAATGAATTTGTATCAAAGCAAGAGGAGATGTTGAGTCTGTTTGTTATCTGTTCCCTTTAGAGCTGTGATTAAACAGTGTCGGGACCAGCTCTGTGTCTGGCCTAGTTTTAAAAAAATTATTTTCCATTATAATTTGACGTCACTCTTCAGGAAGGACCTACCAATTTTGATGACATTTTGCGTTCACTTTGATGCTCATTAGATTAGTAACTTCCTATTTTATTAACATTTCGTCGCCTTATTTTAGGTGCTCCAAACATCTATAATGTTAATGATACTGAATAGGTCAAAACTGTTGGATGGGTTTTCCATTTCCCCAAGGTCGTTCTATTGTAAGTAAAAAGGACCGTGACAAACAACTTTCCAATGGTGAATAAGGAATCATCATGATTTGTTTTCAGCACTTCCCGAATAGCAAGGTCAAGTTGGTGGGGAAAACCTTCTAACGATCTTGTCCTATTTCGTTCTCTCTTTTCCTCTATCTTAATTTATACGATTTTTTTCCTCTCCATAAGGTTATCACATTCATTGATTTGGCGGGTCACGAACGTTACCTGAAGACGACAGTGTTTGGTATGACAGGACATGCACCTGATTTTGCAATGCTGATGGTGAGTTGAGTTTTGGATCTTCTAAGTCTCCAGATAAATATAGATATATGTCAATTATCAGTCACACATGTACACGCACAAGCTTATACAAATGAAGCAAGAGAAACATGAAGGGGAAAGAGATGAGGTGTAACATCATAGTTCTATTCCTAGTAGTGAAAGTATGATGGCTAACTCAGTACTACAATACCAGTCTACATAGATATATTAATAGCATTGAGCAAGTGAATGTGTTTACTGTCGGTGTGTTTCTCTCTATGCATTATTATCTATACTCAACTCTATTGCTTCAGTAACAACACAATTAAAGAGTACATTTTATTTCAAGTTTTACTGGGATAAATTATAGAGGTCAGTAAATGGTAAAATTTTGATGCAAGCAATCAAAAGACCACTCTTGATTATGTTGCATGACGCGCCCACTCCAAATCATAACAAAACTAGCTGACCGACCCCAGGCAACCTATCATGGTCATGTTTATTAATCTGAGGCATGGTGAACTGGTTGCGTATGGTTGGTCACAGCGTAGACGCTTTATAAGGATAAACAGTGTTAATGGTTTGCTAAAAGTGACACTACTTTTAAAACATACACAAATTGCTTGGGTTTTTTTGTCCCATTCTCCAGATTGGTGCTAACGCAGGTATAATCGGAATGACCAAAGAGCACTTAGGGTTGGCGCTAGCTCTGAACGTCCCTGTTTTTGTGGTGGTGACCAAAATTGACATGTGTCCAGCCAATGTCTTGCAAGACACTTTAAAACTGCTGACCAGAATACTGAAGTCGCCAGGGTGTCGAAAAATCCCAGTCCTAGTCCAAAACTCAGACGATGTAGTCGTCAGCGCAACAAATTTCACATCAGAAAGGTAAGGGTTGTTTTAATGGTAGAATTAATAGTGGTGGTTAGAGTAGTCAGTGTGATCGTAATGACATCATCATCATTATCGTTTTTCATGCTGATATATAGTACTCATAAAAGCAAGGCTGAGACTTATGAAAATATTTGATTTAGTGAACCGCCAGGTTAGTGCACTAGATATTGCATAGACCGGAATCTTTGACTTTGACAAAGAATTTTGCTGTGTAGGGGTTTCACTTCGATGGTAACATTTCTTGATTATTACTGTATTTGTTGTCATTCTTCTAATTTATTTGTATCAGCAGGAATGTGTTGAAAAAAATTATGATAACAATTACAAGTTTTACCCTTTTTTTTCTTTCCTCTGTCCAGAATGTGCCCAGTTTTCCAGGTATCAAATGTGACAGGTGATAATTTGCATTTGTTAAAAATGTTTCTCAACCTCTTGTCGACACGGGTGAAGTGTGATGATTCAGAACCCCCAGAATTCCAAATTGATGACACTTTCTCCGTTCCGGTAAGTACCGTGGTTTAGTTTTCCTTGATACATTTGTATCAACGTGTTAAATCGATTAATTTGGTACATGTCCAAGTCAAAGCACAATTCTCCAACTCTATGATTTAGTTTTCCTTGATACATATTATGTATCAACGTGTTAAATCAATTAATATGGTACATGTCCCTGTCAAAGCAGAGTTCTCCAACTCCAAAGTTGATCTTTTATTCAGTCATATTTACAATACAGAAGGTCTTGACCTAACTTTTCAAAACTGCATCCTCTATTATTCGCTTCATTGCACGTTGCCTGTAGCATACCAGAACGATCCTAGACCAAATTAGTTTGGATTGGTTCGTCAGACAGTGGTGATTATTTCTACCAACCAAAAACAGTTGTTTAGTCTGTTAGAATTGATTACCACTGTCTGACAATCCAAGCCAAGCTGCTAGTGCCAAGTTGTGCGGTGTCTGGGGTCCTGTCCCTCCCCTATATTTGTAAATTTTAGATGTTGCTGTAGATTATAGGTTGTTGGGGGGGGGTTTTTTTATCTGTTTGAAATGTTTTGTTAACTTTTTTTTTTTACACTTTTGCTTTTGAAGGGTGTGGGGACTGTGGTGTCTGGTACGTTACTCCAAGGTCACATCAAGCTGAATGACACGTTACTCCTGGGGCCTGATGCATTGGGCCAGTTCCAGTCCGTCCCCATCAAAAGCATACACCGCAAGCGAATGCCCGTCCGAGAAGTCAGAGGTGGACAAACAGCCTCCTTTGCCCTCAAAAAGGTAAGAGTTGTCAAGTGATTTATCTTAGATTTATAAGGATTTTTATGTGGCCTATCTGAGCTGGAGAGGCAAGATGGCCTAGTGGATAAGACAGCAGAATATTGTGATGAAAGTTGTTGGTTCGAATCTTATGCCAGTCACTTCGTTGTTTTTCTTGGGCAAGAAACTTTACTCCTGATGCCTCACTGGACCCAGGTGTAAAAATGGGTACCAGCTTATCTGCGATAGATCAGCATCCTATCCAGAAGGGTGATGTATTGTCACTCTGTCAGCTTCGTGCTTGGAAACCAGGAGAAGCACCGGCTCTATGGGCCTCAAGGCTCTTAAGGACTTTACTCCTGCACCATTAGCTTCAGCAGGCAATTTGTTTGTTGGTCACCTGAACATGACTGTATATTAAATTTAGCGTAGCTAATGGCCAATAAAGGTATTTGGACACAGTTGGTCTTACTGTCGTGGTAATTGATAATTGTCGCTTTACAAAGGCCTTTGGTTGAAATGTTTTGTGCTGTCAATGCGTCAATCATTGAAGCTAATTTACATACTCATGTATTATTTCACTGACTCGTTTCAGATCAAAAGAGCGTCGATACGCAAGGGCATGGTGTTGCTGTCCCCCAGATTAGAACCCCAGGCCTGCTGGGAGTTTGAAGGGGAGATACTGGTACTCCACCACCCAACCACCATCAGTGTCAGATACCAGGCCATGGG
The DNA here is from genome assembly GCA_030265205.1 of Dirona pellucida. Taxonomy (NCBI): domain Eukaryota; kingdom Metazoa; phylum Mollusca; class Gastropoda; order Nudibranchia; family Dironidae; genus Dirona; species Dirona pellucida. The sequence goes on from JARDUL010136367.1 coordinate 4,823, forward strand.
TAATTATTATTATTATTATTATTATTATTGTTGTTGTTGCTGTTGTTGTCGTCATAGTTGTAGTAGTAGTATTGTTAGTATTAGCTATTATTGTTATCGTCATCATTATTATTATTATTATTGTTGTTGTTGCTGTTGTTGTCGCCATCGTTGTAGTAGTAGTAGTAGTATTGTTAGTATTATTGCTATTATTGTTATTATCATTATTATAGTTTTTATTATTATTGTTATTATTATTATTGTTGTATTGTTATTTCATATTATTTATTTTTATTTTTTATTATTAGAGTCATTACCAGGGACTCAATGTCGAGCCTAGGGAAACCAGGATTCAAACTCAGTACCTCTCAGTCTTGAGTCCAGTAGACTAGCCACTTGGCCACCAATGCCACTAAACGACCTAAATAGATACTGAATATATTCACTGAACAGTCACTGTCAGTCAAAGTGGATGGGCCATTAGGGAGACATTTTGATTGATTAAATCCAAACATCATGTCACTAACGATTAATGAAACAAGCTTATAGCTTTTCTTCTCAGAAGCATTGTGGCTTATCAAATGTCGATAGAAGACATTTCTAAATATTTTAAGAGTAAATATTCTTAAAACATTATTTGCATGGTCTGCTCCTTTGCGCTTACAACTTACATCTATTTTTATTAAAGAAATGTTTCCCTTTCATCTTCTACTTAGTTCACGTGGGCAGCGTGCGGCAGACCGCAACCATCCTGAATATGACTGAAGAACATTTACGGACAGGGGACAAGGCTATCGTCCGTTTCCGATTCATCAAGAATCCAGAATTCCTTAAAACCAATATGAGAATGGTGTTCCGCGAAGGTCGTACAAAGGCTGTTGGTAACATAACAAAGCTTTTCCCTCATGTTAGTGCTGTTGCGCAGAACACTCGACTTCAACGGGCGGCGAAAAAAGCCCAACACGACAGCAAACACACTGTCAATCCACAGAACGAGCCCCAAAAGGCAAGCAAGAGGAATAGAAGACCGAGAAAAGACTTTGATGACAGGGAAGGAAAAGAGAATGTGGAAGTCCTCAAAAATGGCCAGGCACCGCCCCTTGTTGCCCCTGGCGCTGCCACTGCTGCTTCAGCCTCTCCTTGTGCTTCCACCTCTTCATTAACGTCAACACCAACATCAAGTTTAAACGTGGCATCTACATCAACAGCCAAGTAGGAAATCTTGAGAGTAAAATGTTGCCACTTTCCACGTGACAAATGAGTAGAAGGAAAGGAGACCTTGGGACGAAGGTAGTAACTCCCAATGACTCAGCGGTGGGGCACAAGAGGACTGCACATGTGAGGAAATGAAGGCTGCAGTAGTAATATTCATTCATACATTTTTTTTGCTACCTCATTACACGCTTTCGGGATGGCCGATGGATCATATAAAGTATTTGTGCTCATATATTGAATCAAAGGCTGCAAGGGTTTGTTTTTTTTCTTCTTCTTGTGTGTTAGTTCGTTCTGTAGCTATGTACATGTAATTGTATTGGAATGAACATCAGATGTGGTACAAGCAAATTGTTATCATGGAAATGCAGCCAGAGAAACGAACAGTTTGGAACCACTGCCATAGAGAAGATTGCAATGTAATACAATCAGTTCAGACAGATGTCCTCATGGAATGTGGGTCTCCAATTTAACCGTTAGGCCTATTCAACGAGGCATGAATACTTGTCATTATCTTTGACCAAAAAGACCTGATTCCGAGTGTGAGTGTGTGTGCTTTCTTTCCACCCTTTTTCAGTTTATGTCAAACTGTATTCAAAAACAGAGATGAATCCATTGTCAAGAATGCTTTGAAAGTTTGATTTTTTTCCACCACCCTCCCACCCGTGTTAGCATTCTTGTCTTTTAAACTTATTCCCACTGTAGTTTTTGTAAATTTTCTATTGTATTGAAATAATACCACAATTATATGATGAATTTTTAGCCATCATGAAAATCACCTCGACCAGTCCATCAATCAATCAGTTGTTAAAAACAAAACAAGATTTCTAAAGGTTTTAGTTTCACCCATTTGTATACAATTTATTACGACGCCATTTGCAAAGTGGTATTAATAATAATACATAAAAATATAACCTTTATGATATGGTGTTTCATCCCGACCTCTAAACGCAGAACATTTGACATTAATGTTAATGATAATATACTACCCAAATTATAACCAAAGAGCACAATTGTCGATATTCAAAGGGTGACGAAGTAACTCTTTCAGTCATTTTTTGCAAGTTCCAAAATGTTCACACCCTTTCAGAGACCGAGATAGAGAGTTCCCTAACAGGGTCCACAGAAAATAATTGATCTTTCACCAATGGCACCTCCTGGTTATACGTTCTTTTGTGGTAGAACTTGTATATTCCAGACGAGACTACAGTTCAAAGGCTCTAATACTGAATGTAGGATTCGCAAAGCCGGGAGCTCCACATGCCGCAGGGTTAGATTGACAAGAGTTGTCCTGTGTCAATTTTTGTTCGTTGAATCTCAGCTGCACTAGATGACTAAACAGCAAATTTCTAAATCGTTATCCGATCTCATTTTGCATTTTCTGTGTACAGAATCAGAATCCATCAAAATTCATCTCCTGTTTAGTTGGATGATAATCAAAAAAATAGTTCAAAATTTGTATTTTTGTATATCATGTACGGTTTGTAAACCAAAAGCTATTATTTTCAAATTTACAAAAAAATATTTGTTTTAAAATAAAATGGGATCATTTTCATCTACTAGTTCACCAGCAATAACAAATTTTTTAATTCATTCGTGTTGGATTTCTAAATGCTTCAGATTGATTTATTTTTTTCAAGAGCATAATTTTATTCATTGTTTTGATTTTACTCTACATGCTCTCTTTATATTTGAAGACATGATAAGATGTGATATTAATTAAAATTCATTGATTGAAAATAAAGAAGGCAACTCACAGTCACAAGCAAAAGGTTTATTCAGTTTCTTTTTTTATGAATATTTTAAAGTACCCAAAAAATTGACAGCCCATGATTGGGAAGAGTATTTATTTTGTTCTGTGCTTTGAATTTGAATCATTTATTCTTAAATAGCTTTCACAACTGCAATTTCACAAATTTTTTGAAAAGGCTCAATGATCATAATATTATATTAGTAGTGACCATTCAAACCAATATCAAAAGGCGATTGGGTCTGGCAGGGACTGGTGGTGTGAACTGTGAATACTGTACTTATTGTCCGCTAAGACTAAGAGGCATTCATTCTAATTCTAATCATTTTTTATATTTTAGATTGTGTTAAATATTTCAACTCACCCTGGCATTCTTTTTATGCCAGTCAGGCAATTTTTGTCTCTCCTACTCCTATTAAAATTTTTATTTTTTATCATATTTACATTGCAATTAAAATGTATATTGTAGGTTGATTTTTATTTTCATTTTTTTAGAAATTGATGAGTAGACTGAATTGGCTCGAGTTAAAAGAGAAATTTTGATCATTGAGTGGAAGGAATAAATTGAATTTAGGATGTGTGATTTTCATGTGTTGTTTCGTGAGCCCTAATGTGTGTGTGTCATAAATTTGCTTTGTGTATTACATCCTTTCATTGTTGAAAGTACGTTAATAGATTGATGATAATAAACATGTTTTGAACCATACATAAAGATTTTTGGTTGCTTTTTTTTTCGCAGAATTAAAAGAAATTTCTGATCCATGAGTTATTTTTCTACCTTGTTATGAAATTGCATGGATCCAATAACAGCATTGAAACGACTGCAATGAGCATATCTGGGGCTACTGTAGGGGCTGTTTCCAGGCTCATCTCCCTACTCTTCTAATTGTCATTGTATTAGGATGTAGGATGGGTGATTGATACAACTTGTTTGTTTGTTATCTGTACGGTAATTAAACAGAGTAGGGACCAGCTCTGTGTCTGGCCGAGGACAGAACAAGGCAGAAGGCATCAATGCGCAGACCCAGCTAAAACGTATCCAGGTTAAGTGAAAGTCTGTGCCCCACTAGTTACACATGGCCTGATACAGGACTGGAAAATCTATGGATCAAGATTTTAAAGCAAGCAGGGGATCAGCCCATTGAGCGATTTGATACAACTACTTAAACCTTTGATGATGACGATGAAGAGGGTGATGGTGGTGACGATGGCAAAGATGAGGGTGATGGTGGTGGCAGTGGTGACGCTGGCAAAGATGAGATGAGGATGGTGATGATGAAGAGGGTGATTGTTGTGGCAGTGGTGACGATGGCAAAGATGAGATGAGGATGGTGATGATGAAGAGGGTGATGGTGGTGCCAGTGGTGACGATGATTGAGATGAGGATGGTAATGTTTGTAATGATCTTAAGGATGATGGAATATAATAACGCTTGGATTATATTCTGTATTCCAATACAAGTTCAGGCTTATGTACTTTACATCGTTTGTCCACTAGCAGTCAGATTATGTCATTTATTATCATTCTCAACTATAATGGAAATGTGTAGCTTGATAGTGATATGAGCATCATACTATTCATACACTAAGAATATCTTTCTCTGCCTGTAGCTGGGTATTCATTCAGACCTGGGACCAGTGAGGAAAAATTACGTGTAAATAGTATTTTTCAATTTCGATTACTCACATTCACAATATGTAACTCTGCCAGGATGGGTACCCGGAATCTCAAGATCTGGAGCCTCGCTGACTACCCACTTGGCCACGACGTCACATGTAGCCGGATATTTCTCACTCACACCTGAGTCAAGGTAAAGTAAAGTCCTTTCGAGCCTTGAGCCTTAAGGCCCATAGAGCCGGTGCTTATCCCGGTTTCCGTAGCGTGAAGCGGACTGAGTGACAATGCGTCACCCTTCTGAATAGGACGCTGTCTATCGCAGATTACTTCCCCAGATGTAAGCTGGTACCTATTTTAACACCTGGGTCGAGTGAGGCGTAAAGTTTCTTGCCCAAGGAAAACAACGAAGTGTCGGTGGAAGGATTCGAACCCACGACCTTCGCCTTGAAAGTCCGTTGTCCTAACCACTCGGCCAGCTCGCCTCCACACCTGAGTCAAATGAGGAAAAAATAAGCAAAAAGTTTCCCAAGGGCTCATGGAGGCGAGGTGGCCGAGTGGTTACTTTAATTACGAAGGTCGTGGGTTCGAATCCTATCCCGGACACCTCGTTGTTTTTCTTGGACAAGAAATTCTACTCCAATTGCCTCACCCAGGTGTTGACATGGGTACCAGCTTAAAGCCGGGGAAGTAATCTGCAATAGACTAGCGTGCTATCAAGAAGGGTGAACAATAGTGACTAGGCTTCAAAAAGAGAAATTACATAGGTTAACGTTTCGGGTTTCCCCTACATACTACGACGAAAATACAAAACAAAAAAATGGATAGAGGGGAGGAGGGTGACATTGTCACTCTGTCCGCTTCACAACACGAAAGAGGGATAAGCACCGCCTCTATGGGCCTCAATGCTCTTACCGACTTGGGGGGGGGGGGGCGGGGGGGGGGGGGGGGGGG
>JARDUL010136478.1:0-12136 GCA_030265205.1 Dirona pellucida
GAAGGAGAAATATAGAGTAGAGAGAGACAGAGAGAGCGAGGGAGAGAGAGGGAGGGGGAGGGGGGAATCTTGGGATGATAGAGAAGAGTACACATAAATGGAGACGCCACATCTTGCGGGCGTTGAAACGATAACAAAATGAATAGAATTGACAAAAGAGTAAAATGTGTCATTCTTTCTTTTTTCCATCGTCTTTTACTTTTACAATCTTGAAGTGCTTTCCAGTCTAGACTAGCGAGTTGCGACGCTGTGTGACTGAGTGACTGATCGCATCTCCTTGGGGTTTGGATCACGCGCAGACAGCGAGACAGCGCTTGCGACTTTCACCCCTCGCTTTCTGGTCAAGGTCTGTCTGACCCTTTTTGTTTGTTTTTTGTTTTTTGTTTTTTTCGTTTGTCCTGAGGTGCTCTTCAGCTTGAGGAGTTAATAAACAGTATAAATATTAAACAAAAATGGCCGCTAATCGTCCTGCTGCCCCACATTTACAGCAGACGAGAGAAAGTCCATAAGCACGAGCAAACTCGATTATTTTTGTGAGGTGAGCAGATCATATCATAGGTTTGAAACTGAGCTTTCTTTTTCGTTTCATTATATTAACATTTAGGGACCTATAAAAGAAAGTGAGGCTTCTTTAGTGACTGACCCACATTTTGAGAGTGCCATCGTGATCCATTGATCAGGTGTGGCCTAGAAATCCATTTTTTGTGCTCATACGATGGGGGCTCTTTAAGTGCCCAATTGGAACTGTGCCAGATCTTTGAACCATGCTTTTGCAATGGTCATAACATATAAACAATCAAAGAACTGTAACTTTCAGCCATGGAAAACTGGAATTCTACTTTCTGAAAAGAAATTGTAGCCAAACAGCTGATTGAGTCCAGACAAGTGACAGACTTTAGGCTTTAGGCCAGACAGACAAGGCAAGGCTAGACAGACAGTAGACATCCACTGTCTAAGTCTAGTGACATAATAAACTGGTTTGTGTTATGTCTTTCAACCTTATTATGATTATGTAGCATACATTTCAAACTCTGAGTCTGTAAATTACCATCTTACTAAACTTTTCCGCAGTTTTTCTTTTTTTTTTGCTTTACTCTTTACTTTTTTGGATTTATTTGATAAACTAAGACTTATAAAATTGAAACTAAGAAGAGCAGCCCATGTCTAGACGTTGTTAGTTTAGGCCTTGTTTATTAAATTATAGTACAAGTAAGAATTTTTTTTATTTTGTTTGCACCATGTGTATTGTATTGCTAGAATAAACGCTTCATTCAGCAAAGTTTATATTTATAATCAGTATCATCATGTATGGATGGACAAGGAGAAGAAATGAAAAGGAAAGATGATCAATGTAGTTATCAGTTTTAAGAGCTTTTTTGAAATGGTATTATCATTAGCTGAAAATGAATCATGTGTCTAAGTCTAAGTGAGGCATCATGTGTAGTAAAAGAACCCACATCAGTTCCAAACAGTTCTTTCTGACATCTCTCCGTGAATCACCCTGCTTCAAACCTGTCCTTGCAACAAGATTGATAAAAATGTCAGTGAATTTGAAAAGTTCAGGGTGTCCTTCCTTTCATTGACGATGATTTTAACTTTGTTGTAGATCTCATAAATTATCCAGCGGAGGGGGATATAAACACTTGTGAAGGGTACATAAAATATATTTGATGTTTACCTGGAGAGCACTGTTGCTAAATGAGCAAGAAATGTAGGCCGAACCCGTGTTGCCTAAATTCCTAAGTTTTCTTGCACTTTGTGTCACCATGTAGTCAGGGTGCCTGTGTGTTTGCAAGTTGGTGCTTTGGGCCTGAGCACTAGAGGCGGACGACTCACGCTCTCGGATCTCCAGGACCAGGAACCGAAAGATTTGGTTCCGAACCTCTTATTGTCCAATCCTTCAACTCTCACCACTGTTCGGTTCTTGGTGAGAGTTGAGTTGGACCAGAGGAAACCAAAATATTGTCACGTAGTCAGATGACAAAATCGTGTGAATGTTGTGTGTGTTTGTGTGAGATTGAGAGAGAGAGAAGTTAGTGAAGTGTTTGTGTGTGTGTCCTACCATAACACTGAACATTGTGTATGTGATGTGATGTCTGTCGTTGGCTTGGGGCATCGAGTTGCTTTTTTACTTTGTGTTTGTTTTAGCTTTAGCCCTCACACACAACTTATCGTCAAGCTGGGATTTATTTTTAGCCTGTTTGTTTGGTTATTTGTTTTTGTTTGGTTTGTTTGTTGATATTTTTTTGGGGGGGGGGGGGGTCAATGAGAAGGTTGGGATGTGATAATCAAGTTATTGGCATCAGTGTCGTTAGCTAAGATAATAGTAAATGCTAATAAAGTAAATGAATAATCAAATAAGAAACATTGAAAATTGCAAAAAATACTATAACACAATTTGGGACCCCATGAAATACATTATTCATCGTGCAACAGATCCATCAATATAGAGTTGCATTATGCATTTCGCTTCATGTTCTTGTTAACCATGTTGACATTTTTGGTGATAACCTGTTTCTCCTGTTTTAGGGAAGTGAGATAAGTAATAATAAGTACACACGACACACACACTGAATCATCTGATTGTTGGGCCAGTATAAGTTACCTTTTTATAGGGGTACATTGCATGAAGTATAATTTAATTTCGCATTGATTTTTCTGCATTTTACCGATTTATTGATACTAATGTACCCTTAAACATAATAGACTAGCCCATACTACACTGATGTGCCGCCATAAACAATCCTCATAAAGATGCTTATTAAATTGATTTTAGGATGTGGTGAAGGGGTAGAAGGATAACACAGTACACAGCAGACAATAGACAGTACAAAAACAATAATGCCACGCAAGCTGAATATCTTAGATTAACAAGAAGGGATGAACGGGCGTCAATCGTCTATGTAATAGCAGACGACGTAGCTGTTCAACTTCAAAGTGTTTTGACCAAGCGTCAAACCTTCGAGACAGGCTCGGTTCGAGGTTCAGGGAAAACGTCGACTGTTAAAGTTGAGAATCGTCGACGGTTCCGACGCTGGGTTCGATTAATCAAGTCTGAATGGAGAACCGCCAAGATTGAGTCATGAATCAAAATCAAGCACAGTTCTACTGAGCACTGTCCAATGCTGGGCATGGAGTTGGCCTCTTTGCTACTTTGTGGTGTAAAGGGGTTTGAACAAAAAATGACACTGTGTTCGATTAATCAAGTCTGAATGGAGAACTGCCAAGATTGAGTCATGAATCAGAATCAAGCACAGTTATACTGAGCACTGTCCAATGCTGGGCATGGAGTTGGCCTCTTTGCTACTTTGTGGTGTAAAGGGGTTTGAACAACAAATGACACTAGGTTCGATTAATCAAGTCTGAATGGAGAACTGCCAAGATTGAGTCATGAATCAGAATCAAGCACAGTTATACTGAGCACTGTCCAATGCTGGGCATGGAGTTGGCCTCTTTGCTACTTTGTGGTGTGAAGGGGTTTGAATAACAAATAATAAGTATTTTTTTTCTTCTTGTGTAAATCATCCTCAGCCATGGCCATGTGTGACAAGAGAGAAGGATAAAGAACTAAACGCCCCACCATGTCAAAGGCAGAGCGAGTCAAGGCAGACGGATATGGGGACTCAGTGATCAAGCACTTCCAACAACTCCGCTCCAAAAATGAATTGTGTGATTTCAAGGTGTCGGCTCACGGCCGTGTATTTGAGGTCAGTTGGCTGAGAACAACAAGGCCATCAATTAGTTTATTAACCTTTGAATGTATTTATTTTTCTTATGTTTTTAGGTTGAAATTCTCTTTTAGACATTAAGGTCATCAAATCAAAGGCATAGATTCCTGCTTCAAGTCCCATCCGTGGTATATCTTGAAAAGATCAAGATATGTTTATGGTCCCAATACCTGTACAAGGTCAGGGTCACAGACTTTACATAATTTATCCCTTGTCAGGTTTTGTCAGTCAAAGCCCTTCTCTACTCTTTGGGGATCATACTGTTAAGCACATTATAAGGCCATCGTATTAGCATACTGTTGCCTCATTGGTAAAATTTACAGTTTCTATAGCTGTTGGGTGAACACCTGAGGCTACAATACCATGTTGTCTGGTCCAGATATGAGTAATATTGAACAGTTTATTGCTTCTTGTACTAAACAAGGGTTATTGGCACAGGGGGCTGATCCCCTGCTTGCTTTAAAAATCTTGATCCATAGATTTTCCAGCTTGCATCAGGCCATGTTTTCAAATGGGGCACAGACGTGCACTTAACCTGGATACGTTTTACCTGTGTCTGACACAGAGCTGGTCCCTACACTATTTAATCACGGTACTAAAGGAAACACTTAACAAACAAAATTAGCATACTGTCAATATCTTTCTCAGCCTGTAGGTAGGTGCTTAAGTGGGGGAAAAATGTGTAGAGAATCTTTCTCAAGACACATCAGTCATAGGAATCGAACCCACGATCTCACAATCTTGAGCCTTAAAAACTGGAAGGAGTAGAAAAAATATCTGCCCTAGTATTCGAACCAGGGACTGTGAACCACAATGCCAGGTACATTACCATTTCCCTTAAAGCAAATACTGTCGAGGGATGAGAAAGAAAGGAAGTTATTGTAGTCATAAATAGAATATATTTTTAAAAAGAATTTGCTTGTTTTATTGGGTATTGTAATAGCTTGTCCATGCTGCTGAAAGCACCAGTAGATGTCTTGTTCAAAATTGTGATGCATGAAGAATATATTGGGGAGGGGACAAATTGATTCAAATTATTCTTTCGTTTCATGATGGGGGTTAAACAAGGACTGTGCTTTGATGATGAGCAGCTGAAAAACAGTATGAAAGGTCATGCAGTGCTAGAAAGATAGACAATAGACAAGATCAGGAAGTGAAAATATTTCTTTCTTTTTCGTTGATGTGACAAATAATAGTTGTAAAATGTAAATTTAAAAAATGTAATTTTCGTACAGGTTCATCGAGCTCTCCTGGCAGCAACTAGCGATTACTTCCGGGTCATGTTCAAAGGGGTCATGACGGAGAGTAAAACAAACACTGTTGATCTCAAAGGCGTGACAGCCGATGGATTGCAACAGGTAGGTAAAACACCCACAAGAAAATCTGGTACTTGAAGACGCTGTATTAACTTGGGTGTTAATACGATGCAAGAAACTCTCAGGTTGTAAGATAAATCACCACATTCAGAATTAAAGGAATGTAAGAATTGATAATGATACAGCTTCAAGTTTATAGCAACTAAAAACAAATAAAACGTTTTGGGTGATCCCTTTGGCAGCTAACAAACACAGAAGTTATAAAACACAAAAAGGGACCTGTTTGATATCAGGACTGCCCAAACATTTCTCAAGTAGATGTGATTTCTCCTTTTTATTATATTTTCAGTACATGCTAGCATCTGTGTGTTGACTTCCAACCGGTGTCCCAATCCGATTACATTCTACGTATTAGTTTTTATTACATTAATTACGTTGTTTTTGTGTTCAAAGTGCTTCTTTAAACATGACCAAATGTATCAAACACAAAAACGCCATTATTCGATGTAACCAAAAATAATAAGTAATGGACAATAGAATTGAGTGACTGGTCAGAACTCGACACATTGACTCTATAAAAAATGTGACCCAATTCTCATGATTGCTTTTTTTCCTTGTACCCGGCAGGTGGTTGACTTCATCTACAGCGGCGAGATGACTCTCAACGAGGAAAACTTGACGGATGTCATCAACACAGCCAGCCATTTACAGGTGTCCTCGGCCATTGACGTGTGCAGCTCGTACATCAAGGTAGGCCTTCAAGACAGTGTCATGTTGCAGATGACGCAGCGAGAAAATTGACACCCAATCCCTTTTGATATTATGTTTTCCCTTTGACATATGAAGACAGAGTAAACATTTTAAGTTAATAGCATTTATGTATTATCAGAGATGTCAATCTTTTAGTTTTTTAAGTTTTCATTTCAGACATTTTTGCCTTTTAAAAAATCAGAGAACCTGAAAGATTTGTCTGTTATTTAAAAAAATATATATTTTGCGCTTTTTCAGATTGTTTTGGTTTTTTTCCGTTTGTCAATTACACTTCTGTATTATGCCTGTCAATTCCAAGAGTACTAGGCCACATGAAAGCTAAAAGCATTTGTATGATATATGATAATGACGATGAAACATACACACCCAGGACTGTTCTGGAACAAATTGACACACACACTGCTTTCTTGCACATTTTTATCAGACCATATCATCCCGTTTTAAAGTAAAAGAGGCAGATCCAATGAATTTTTGCTTTTTTATATACTTAAACGCTGAATTTCGGTCTCAATACAAATTTTTGTCTTTCAAATTTCCCACATCGATATCTCACAAATCAATAAAGATAAAGTCATGATATTTGACCAACATGATCCTATCATACCTGTCAACAACTTGGGAACTCAGTTTTTCAGTAAATTAAATAGTTTCGGAAATATAGCCTTTAAGGATCAGGTTAACGCTAAAAAAAGAAGAAATCTGCAAAATCGCTGACATTATCTACGTAAATCCTCAACAAGATCAATATAAAAAAATATATCTCAAAATTGAATCATCAAGTGGCACATATACTTATTGAAATTGAATCATCAAGTGGCACATACTGGCAACAACCATACGAACTTTCAGCTCAATCCAATAAATAGTTATTGCGATATCGCCAGTTCAAATATACATACCCCTTCAAAATTACGCAACTGAGAAAAACGAAGAAAACATTTTGAGGTGCAAAATAAAAAAACAAACAAAAAAGCAAGTCCTTAGCCCTGAAGCCCAAAGAGCCAGGGCTAATCTCTGTTTCAGTATCATGATGTGAACAAAGTGACAATATGTCTTTATGGAATGCTGGTCTATCTCAGATGACTTCCCCAGTTGTAAGCTGTTCCCCATTTCTGCACCTGGGTCGATTGAGGAAATAGATGTCAAATTTCTTGCCCAAGAAAAAACGAGGTGATTGAGGGTAGAATTTGAATCCACAAACATCACCATCTTATGTTGCCAAACTCCTTTTGAAAATGTTAAATGCGCGTGACAGTTAAAAGACCTTATACCGAAAGGTAGAAAGGAAATTGATAAATGAAAGAACAGTTAAAAGAATATTCATACTGTTTGTTAAGAGCAGTTGCATACATGATATGAAGAATAAAAAGCTACTTACGATAACTCATGATAAAACATTTTAAGTTGAAGAATCGTTTCTCATTTCTCTACTTTGTCCGTGCTGTGTTGTGTGTCCAGAGTTGTCTGACGTTTGAGAATTGTGATGAGTTCCTACCAATTGCCGACACGTATTCCCTGGAGGCTGTGGTGGAACACTGGGAGAGGATGATCCAGGAACGCTTCATGGAATTCACTCAGACACAGGTAGGTCAATAGGGATTCACTTGAACAGATCTACGACAATGTCCAACCCTATGATCAGCCCACAGGGATATGATGCTGTCTGAAGTCCTCAATTAATTTGTTTTTTTTCTTTTTAATTTTCGTTTTTCTTTGTTGTTTGTTTGTTTGTTTATCGAGTCCCCTTTATACCACAGAAAGTAGTGTAGCGGCCAGCCATAATATGTCAAGCTATGAAGGGTGTACATAACAAATAGAAGTAAATCAAATCTTACACATGGCTAGAAAGACTGCATCAGAATGGTTTTTTTCTAAGTAAAATAAACATATTCTTTCCTGACCCAATTACCATACTTGCAAGAATGGACTAACATTGATTGTTATATTTTTATTATATATATGTATGTATATATATATATATTAGATATATATTTGAGATTTTTACTGTTGTTGATAATTGACATAAAGATAACTTCACAGCCAATTTCCTAGTAGTGGTGCGAGAGGCCATTTTTTAATGCAAATCTCTTCTCCTCAGCAATGTTCATTCTCATTACTTTGACTTCCTCTTTTGTTTCGTTTCTTGTGAAGGCGTTTTTGAAGATGGATGGGGACACGCTGTGCAAACATCTGTCCAAGGACACGCTCAGACTGCCGTTTGAATACCAACTGTTTCTGGCTTTGGACCTTTGGCTCAGGTAAATTGATTTCATTGACAGCATTATTTTTTGGGGTGTTTTTGTTTTGGTTTTTGTTTTTTTTTTGGTTTTGGGTTTTTTCAGTAACACCAGCTGATCTTTTCGGAACATTTATATTCAAATATCTTGTTGTTATGCTATTATTGTATTAGTGTTAAATTCAGTGTTTAATCGATTTGTTAAGGTTCACAATATTAATGTAAATGTTGATTTGGCCCATGACCTAAAAGTAAATATGATCTTGAATCTTTTTATTTTTGTCCTGGTTTCAAGTCAATGTTTTTGGTTTTTTTTCCATAACCATAAAAGCAAATTGAAGAATGGGTCTAGTTACCACACTCTCAATCGGAATGTCATGAGTTTCTGTCCATTGAGTTCCTTTGACCTCAGTGTTGTACGCACCGAAGTTTAAATTTTACTCTTTTACTTCCAAAAATCCAGACACCAACCGGCCCGCCTGGCCACAGAGACGGCCAAATGTTTTGGCCACGTCCGCTTCGGCCTGTTGACGGAACAAGAGCTGAACAACGTCCGGGAGAGTGACGTCATCAAGCACTGTCCCATCGGTCAGCAGCTGGTGGACAAGGGCTACCACTATCATATGGACTGTAAAAAAGGTGGGAAGGAAACGGAGGAAAAAGACTTAGTTTGAAATTTAGCAAATGTCATCACTCATTCCATTTTTGGAAATATTGCACAAAGTAATGTTGGGAGTAGGGAATTATCTGTCTTATGAGTGTCAAGCTGGAGATATAATTGCATCATTTTTCTATGCTAGTAAGGTCCATTTGGGGGGGGGGGGGGTAATCAACTAAATGACTTAGAGGTAAAAACTTTACATGAGATAGATTTGAACTTTTGATGTCCTAAAAAGGAAAATTGTATTGGTTAATATGCCATAATAGCAATAAGCAATGAAGTCCCAAGATTTGAGTAAATGTACCACTGCTGTAGGCTACTAAGAGGTCCTGGGTTTGATTCCTGGCATCGCTGGGTTCAAAATTGAGTTCTTGAGATTTTATTTCACTTGACTCGGATGAGAACGAGTCCCTGGCTAAAGCTAGAGAAGGTGTCTTGCATCTAACATGACAGACTGCTCTAATGTATGCTGGCCGGTGAGTTGAAGAACAATTTTGAATGACATGGCCTGCTGAGGGATAAATAAAACTAGTACAGCAATATGATGGACTATGAACTCATCTTTAGTAGTTAATGCTGTTAAAGATCCCTGGCTGAAATCCTCTACTTGGTTTGGTTTTTACTTGTGGTCTTGTCAGTGATTTTTATTGTCTTGCATTTCGTGGGTATAAGTATAAAGCAACATTGTCATATCTGCAAAACATGGTTTTGAGAAAGTGGCATTTTAATGTTTTCAAGCAGCTCTCAAGTTTTCCAGATATGACAAATCCTTTCTAACACTTGTGACAAATTTGAACTGAAGGAAGTAGCGCCACTGAAGGGTCATAACTCAAAATAAATTTTTAAAAAGTGCAGTTATGACAATTTTGCTTTATACCCTCGATTTGTCACTTGGGGACTGGGAGATTCAGAGTTCAAATCCATGTTGGGACAGTTGTTGGGACTTGTCAGTCTGGACGGTTTTCAAGGCTTTGTCCCACAAGGTATATTTGCAGATGGACTTTAATCGGTTGTTGCCTCCTTTGATATAGCCTTAAAGTGACGAGGACTTTGAGAAGGTAGTGATCTGAATAGGAGAAATCAAACAAATATATGTTTGTTAGCTGAAGAAGGGGAAACCTGAAGCATTTTTGTAGCTGTCAGATGTTTTAAACTTGAATCTATATCATTGTCTTTCTTCTTCCCCCATTCCTTGATATAAGCTGACAATGTTGGAAAAGGTGTTCAACTTGGTATTGTCTTGGCTCCTTCCTATTTCCCCCCCCCCCCCCCCCATTCTGCCGTTCTCCCCACCCTCCCTCTCCCTGGGTGTTAAGGTTTTTACAAATGTGTCCCCATGGAATGTATATTTGTTTCATCATAGTCTATATCATTGTTTATTTTGGGCCTGATGGATTTATATCTTTTTTTGGTGCTGTTTCAGGTCACCCGGTGATAGATGATTCTTGTCGAGTACGTTCACAGAAATCGTCCGTCATCTTGGTCCACGTGGGCACGTCGTACATGCCATTCCAAATCACAGCGTTTGATCACGCTACCAAATACTTCTACTGTCTCTACAGCGATGTGAACGGTATCAGGGATTGCCGCGTCGCGTCCGTGGATAATTTTGTGTACGTGTGCCGGGTGGTGGACTTTGGAGGTGGCACACTCATGAGTTCTTTATTCCGGTTCGACCCACGTCATTTTCAAGGTCAAGAACTGAGGCCGATGCGGAGACTGAGGCTGGAGTTTGCTTGCGTGTCACACAATCGCTGTCTCTTTGCGTTTGGGGGACACACTGAAGTCTTTAACATGTTGGATTCGGTAGAGTGTTATGATGTACAATCAAACACTTGGGAAGAACACCAGCCCCTAGCTGCCCCGACACATTCGTTAGCGGCCGTCTCCTACAATGGGAAGATCTACCTGTCAGGCGGTGTTTCGGGCCAGGAGAGGACCAGCATGGCAAGCTTCTTTAGCTATGATCCGACCTCCCGACGGTACGAGACAAAACCCAGCATGTTCTATCCACGTCGACTCCACGACATGATTGCCCAGGAAAGTAAAATCTACGCCCTAGGCGGCATCACACGTCAAGGCATTCCCCTGTACGGACAGATCCCGATTGAGAGCTTCGACATGAACTCGAACCAATGGACCATTCTATCTTCCACGCTGGGCGGTCGCTCCATCGGCCACTACATGTTCCTGGATAGCGGCGAGATTTTGTCTCTGGGCCACGAGCACCATTCGGCCACGGAGGAGGAGATGTGGCTGTACCAGCCAGACAGCGACTCGTGGGTCAAATACGCCAAGGCCCCCAAGAGGATGAGTCTCAACTCCGCTCTTATCACCCAGCTCTCCATCGAGTTTCACCAAGACAAAGTGGCAGCCAAGCTCATCAAGGATAAGTAGTTGGGGTGCTTTAGAAAGAAAGAAAGATTTTCATACTGACAAACAGGAGTGCTGCTTCTCAGGAACTCTTCAGTCGGGTATGGCTGAAAACAAAAATTATTGTCAGAACTTCCAATTTGCCATAGAAGGAAATACACAGAGTCGTGTTGAAGACAACGCTGTTGTTCAATCGATAAATCAGTTTGAGGTGATACCACTAGTGGTTTGAGGGGCGGGGTATTACTTTATAACCAGTCTCTTCGAAATCGCAATGATATATATCATATAATATGACATCTCCTCAAGGGAGGAATTTATCTTGCAGGGATAAAGTCTTGCTTTTGTTATTTGTTTTCACATCACATGAAAACTTTTCCATTTGTGTGAAACACCGGTTGGACATTTCATAGATTTCAAGTTTGTTTTTTGTATTTTCTTTCCCTTCCATTCTATTTTTTTTCTGAGGCTGCTAAACACATTTTTCTTTCTCTAATATATATATATATATATATATATATATATATATATACTTTTAATTGTCTGTGTTTATAGAAATAGTTTCCAGGCATTCCCTGCCAAATGTCATAGTTGTGAATGTGGTGAATGAAACCTTGTGGCAATTAACGAGTTCGCCACGATCAGAGCTGTCAGACCTCCGTCAAATCGGAGATTGGAGGCGTTTTGGGACTGTCTCAAGACTTCTTGTTCAATTTTTTCAAATGACAAGGACAATTGAGTTGATTGAGATAGGTTGGAGTTAGGGTTAGGATTGAGAATATGAGATATATCATGATATGGAGGAGGGGGCGCAGTGGTCTTGTGGTTTGTATTCCACTACAGGTACCAAGTTCGATTCGTCTCGATCGAAATGTCTGTCCAATGAAAAATTAGGTTTAGGCTAATTGAGAAATGTTCAAATGGTGCCGAATTTGAAAACATCAATTCCTGAATTATAATAACTGCGTCGTCTGGCCTTTTGGGTAGTGGAGTCAGAATACTGTCTGCTTGGAAAGGGGGGGGGGGGGGGGGGGGCCCCGGAGTTTCCGGG
>JARDUL010136590.1:0-10767 GCA_030265205.1 Dirona pellucida
GAGAGAGAGAGAGAGAGAGAGAGAGAGAGAGAGAGAGAGAGAGAGAGAGAGAGAGAGAGAGAGAGAGAGAGAGCACAAGAACTTATTAACATTCTCTTCTGAATTTACAACTATCAAAGTAGGTAGATACTAAGTGCGAACGCACTCCCAATAACAAAGCACGAGTTGCCAAACAAAGCAAGACACTAACATAACATGAACAATGTAATGAACAAAGCAAAAACCCCAAAAAAATAACATGAATAATCATCTAGTGAAACAAAATCATGCCGGTTGATCGTTCGCTGCAGCAAAATTGAGCAGAAAAAAATAAATTAAAAAGAAGCAAACCACAACGAAACGAAATAAAATAAATGATTGATTATGATGCAAATAATATTCGCGAACGGCGCGTTCGTGATTCTTTGATGTGAAACACAGGGCTGATTCAAAATGCACACACACTTAACTCGTTATCTAATATCAGTGTGGGTTATCAACAAAATTAGTAATTCAATACGAGATCAAAAGAATGCGTACCTTGGCACAACAATACGTTATGCAGCCCTCCCCTATGAGCGATGAGGGAGACAGATCAGTACTATA
Source organism: Dirona pellucida (assembly GCA_030265205.1). Classification (NCBI taxonomy): domain Eukaryota; kingdom Metazoa; phylum Mollusca; class Gastropoda; order Nudibranchia; family Dironidae; genus Dirona; species Dirona pellucida. The sequence goes on from JARDUL010136590.1 coordinate 586, forward strand.
TTATATTTATACGTATATGTGTGTGTATGTATATGTATATATATATATATGTGTATATATATATATATATATATATATATATAGAGAGAGAGAGAGAGAGAACAAAATAGAAACAGCGAGAAGAGAGCAAGAGAGAGGGAGGGGGGGGGGGAGAGAGGGCGGGGAGGGGGGGGGGAGTAAGTTAGAACGTACGAAGGTACAGTATGTACTACCACATTAACATATTCAGCCACGCCACAAGAAGACTTGCATACCTTCATCTCAGTTACGTGAGTAATGTAATACAAACAGCTGGGATATGGTGGTAAATAAATCACTTGATGAAAACCATCTAGGCTTACCATCAGTCTATAATTAATATACTACGTCATGGTTGAGGTCAAAGACATCAAACTCCGCACGGGAGTACAATACGATCTTATCATTACTATTCTTATCGTTATCAACAATCATTATTATCGTTATCGTTATTATCACTATGTGTCTATTATCTTTGACTAGGCCTGGCATTGCCTGGGCCGAACACCAGCAACACAGGGTCAAACTCGACCAAAGAGACCAACCAACAAAACCCGACAGTAAATGACACAGTGGTGATGACACGACTCTGTTCATAATGACGCAGTTTGGGTTCAATCACGCCTTAGGCCTAATCCATCCAATTGTAAATATCGGAACAATATAAAAACAAAAGAAATACTCGTGTGTCGTGGCTATAAATTAAAAACTACTACCCATCATCAAACCATTCTTTTTCATCATCAATCAAATTCCGTTTCAAGGGATATGACGGTGAAATGAAATGGCACAACCGATGCCAGAGGTAAACACAGTTAAGGCGATTGTTTAAAACGTGTGAAAGACTTTCTGAAGCCTTTATTTTGTGTTGACGACTAAAAGAAAGGGACACAATACAACAATGGGGGGGGGGGGGGGTATAATGTAACACAATAGTATAATAGTAAGACAACAGAAAGAGACTACCACTATACCACGCGTGCCTTCAAACCACCTGCTTTGAAGCTTTCTTTCTACTCTACTGTAGCTTCACGGGAGCTTTTAAATATTGTTTTTGAAGTGATCCAAACATTATCATCCCTGGGGCAAACTCGTCATCGCAGCACTTTTGGCGAGGGCTTCAAAGAGATCGGTCTATTTCGGGCACTGAACGGGAGTCGTGCGATTCTCCAGGTACATAGTACGGTACATGCAAAGGGGAGAGAAGAGAAAAAAAAGTGGGGGGAAAAGAAGCTCAAAGCAAGGGGCTTTAGAGGGGGCAATCAATCCCCCTTCAGTCGCCCACAGAACCCAAGGCATGCTCTCTGATCAATCTAACTTGCGCCTTTCTGCGCGGCTGATCAAAGGGAACCCTCCCTTTACTTAGCGTCACGCTTCACAGCAACTGGAGATACATGATCCTCCCCGCCCGACTGCATGCTCAGTTTATTCTCTTTGACAGGATATATGGTTGGGGGACGGGGTGGGAGGGGGAAGGGAGGCCGGGGCGGTTTAGACTTGGGGATCGGTCGGTCGGCCACGCTGTTCTGTTTGTTGTCCGAAAAGAAAAAAAACCCTAAAAATATATCGCCTACTCCACCACCACCAAAGTCATTCACTTGTTTGTGGTTTGCCGTAGTTTATATTTAGATTGTTACCGTAGATTTCAAATGTCAATCCAGCCTATGAAATAATATTATCGTATTGACACGAACACTTCAAGACTTGATATTCCAATTCAGTTTGAAGCCATTTTAAAATCACAAAATAGCCACATACATGATATATAATATTATTGTTTTTTCTTACGATGAAATGAAAGCTACCCCCCCCCCCCCCCCCTTCCACCCACAAATAAAAGAAGGACGGAGGTGGTCGGAGATTGGAGAGCAGGGCAGGGGCAGAGGAGGCGGAGGACAGATAGCACACATAAAATAAGAAAAAGACAAATTTAGTTACGTTATAGAGACTTTAGAGAGACACTAAACTCCCTTTGATGTACGGAGTATGAACATGGAATGCGGGACGTGGCTGATGAGACAGAAGAATATGGGATGAACATGAAAGATGAAAGGGGAGGAGGAGGAGGACTGCTCGATAGACAAATTCTTGAAGTTTTAAGTGTAAGAAAGAGCACCCTAAAAAAAGGGGATACATTAAGTGGAATTGCTGCGAACAATAGTCATAAAAAATAAGCCTGGTAGGTGACAAGAACAAGTAAACTATCCGGATAAAGACTTTTTTTTTTTTTAAAGAGGGCAAGGGGGTGGGGAGAGGAAGAAAGGAATGTCTGGATGGGTAAACCACACAGGCAGATAGGTGGTCAATGAAATCGAAGGAGGGAGGGGGTAGACGAGAACCATTTGTTTCGGATTTGCTTTTTAATATATGTTTCTTTGTGGTGCTTGGGTTGTATTTTGTTTGTTTTGTTGGCTTTTCTTTTTTTTTGGGGGGGGGCTTTGTTTATATTCTTTAGGGGGGTGGGGGAGAGAGCATGCAGAGTAGCTAAAGGGAAAATAATAGAGCATTAGACCCCCCTATACCGATACTATGGTTTACATTATAAATATATAAGCGAGTACTTACACACTGCTGTCAGTGACAGAGACCGTGTCATCGGTGAGGGCATCGCTGGACAGACTCTGTAACTCACTGTCCTGTGCGGACACTGGGGCATACGACACATGAGCAGGGTATGAGCTGGACGAGCGGGAATACAGGGACGAGCTGAAATTAGATGCATAACACATTACACATGACGTGACGGATGCACTCAGTAACTTGGTAGAACCAGAGGCAATATGGCTATGGCTGCATTGTCTCTGGTAGTACAAAGAAAGATAGAACTATATTTATGTTTTCAAACTATCGTCTTAGATTTGCTTGCTTGCTCATGTCTAGTCAAAAGCATTGACACCACTATGGTCATAATACTAGTAAAAAAACAGATCTTTAAAAGAAATTTAGGACGTAAAGTTACCATCCAGCATAATGAATATGTAAGAACAGATTGTTTCGAAATGACTCCACTATACTAAAAGTAGCACGATCAGCAACATTGTACAAGAAAGAAAAAACAAGTCAAAATCCTACACACAACCAATGCAAACTCGTCCGTGCCATGGAGCCAACTCTGGTTTCATTGGAAAATATTCGCCAATGAACATTGGTCAGTTCACACCAGGACGAGAACAAAACAAAATAAGAATTCATAACAACTCTGAAAGGCCACACTATTAAAAACCAATATCATGTTGGGTCCAGCCAACATATCAACGGAATGATAAACTGTTCACACAATCCAACAAGTTGTTTTTCCCCCATTGTCTTTTGCATTTGTTGTTTATCACAGAAAGAAGAAAACAGCGCAACATTATTCTATTTTTTAGAATAGTTACTGTAAGACATTGATCCCCTGGATTATTAAATATTGCTAGAAAATAATGAGACATTATCATTAATAATGAGGAAATTAAGAGGACGAACAATGGAAAGAAATCCTACCAAAGGCCCACTGCAACAACCACATACTCAGCAAACTGTCTACTATCACAGGAAGGTGATGGATTACGAAGGCCATGATAACAGGAGTGATAAGACAGAGGGGGGAAATGGGACACATATAAACACTGATGAAAGGATTATACCTGACAGGTGCAAACGAAAGAATCATGTGTTTCTAATTATCATAGTGATGCAAATAATAAAAGATGAAAGGAAGGGGCGTAATGGCCAAAGTAGTACATACGATGCCACCAGCAGTGTCAGCTTGAGCAAATGATACGGAAAGAGATTTTGTCTTTATACATTTAAATATCACTACTTGATGTTGAAGTGAATAGCCTTCCATTCTGATGGACTGGAGTTGAAGCAAGTCCATTTCTTGGTTAGAAGTGGCCACATAGAAGAATTGATGTTGCTACTACCAATAGAGGTTTACATTTAGATACAGTAGTCTGATCTCATGCCTGTCTTAGTCTTTATCCTAGAGTGCAGTAATTTGGGACACATGATTTGTGCCTGTACCCAGACTGGTTGAGGCTGGACATGGAGCTAGCTGTTAAACAATGCTTTGCAATATTGAGAACTTTTGGCTAAAGAAAATAGTCAGTTAAAGGACGTCACAAAATTTTGTTTCATCAAAAGAAAAAGAATGCAAGAAAGAAGAGATCACATATAAAGAGAAAGGAAGTCAAGTGTAAAAACCTATCAAAGATACTTGTACAAGGACTACCAAAAAGGAGTGTACTCACCCAGTGACTGTCTCCATCCTAATCTTCCTAGATGACATTGGTGACTCAATCCTCTTCCCTGCAGAAGGTGGCGCTTTGTTGATGATAGGAAGGGGTGGAGGGGCGCTAATGTCTTTCATTTCCAATTCCTTATCCTCTGGAACCATTTGAAGCAAGCCGGACTGAGAGACTGGCCTGGCACTGTTGGAGCCGCTTGACTGACTCGACTTTGGACTATCCCCATAGTTTTGGACATATTGCACATAAATATCTGAACGTAAGAACGCAGGGTAGTTCACATTTCTAACATAATTAATAACTTCCTCTTGAGCCGCATCGAAAATACAATGATCCACACTGCTCTTGTTGGCTATTTTGTCAACAATTTCCTTTCTAACCTCTCTTGATATACACTTCACTTTATCACCGCGCACATATCTCTTGCAAATGGCCTTCTGTATGTTGGCAATGGATTTATCCACAGAATCTGAACCAAGCTTTCGTTTCAACCCTTCACATGCAAACCAAAACACTAAACCTTCCGCACCACCTTCCTGTTCCTGTTCCATAAACTCCTGGAACAACTCCACACCCTCGGAATCACTCAAAAGATAATTCAAATTTTCTGCCCATTTTAAATGCGGAGGTGTGCCATTTTCTGAATACGGTGGGGAGTTGGCTGCACTTCCTTCAGGCTCAAACCCTAACGGTGCTCCCATTTCGCTCTCCTCACACGCGCACAGACTGGAGTGAGAGTGAGCTGTAAGAGTGTCACCGGACTTAGTCCCTTCTAGGTTGGACTTGCGTGGAGTCGTGGCAGGAGAGTGATCCCCCTTACAAGAGTTGCCACTCTTGGAGGAGGAGTGTGACTTGCTGGAGATGTGGCTCTTGTGGGAGCTGCTGCTCTTGGTGGAGTTACCCCCATTGGACTGGAGTTCATTCTCTTCCCCATAGACGGGAGGTCGAGGTGCAGTTTCGGTGAAGTTGCTGCCACCCGATTCATTGAGGAAGTCAACGACTTTGGTTGTCATGACAACTGCTTTAAGCCATTGTTAATCTGATCGAGAATTTAATACAAGAGGAGGCATCTTGGCGTTATTTCTGGAGGAAAAGAAGAAATGGACAGTGGTTATTAACAAGCGCAGAATGATAATACTAAAAATAAACATATCAGATATTGACAGATAATTCCTGTAAGGATAACAAAGATATGGGAGGAGTAACAACAGGAAACCATGCAGATTTCTTTCATATCATCATTCACTTAACATACCAATAACATTATTCATATCTAGCCTATAAGTTGGTGGTGCAGTGGTCTCGCTTTCAGATGTCACCTGGCTCTATGGGTAGTAGAGTCGGAACCCTATTGGTTGAGGCGACAAACGCGAGGTCGCATGTCAACACCAGACATGTTACACAACAGTTGCAAAATCGCAAAGAATAGGACACGTGGACCGCCGTCTGGCACAATTCCCTAGACAGAGTGGGTTGATCACCTGCTTGTCTTCGACCCTTCATACAAAGAGCTGCCAGTTCCATGTTCTATAGAGCTAGTCCCTACACTATACAAGGCCATGAATAAATAAGAAAGAACGCCAGTATGATGTTAAAGCAATGATCTGCTTTAAATGCATCAAATTAATATCATTATGTAATATATAAATGGGTGAGAACCTGTCACTTCAACATCGATAATCCAAAATCACACAGAACATTCCTCATCAGTATTGGGAAAGAACCAGCAATGCAATATTTTTACTATATTAATAAAGGTATACAATCTAAAGACATGCTATTCCAAGAAATTATCCCAATGAAAATGGGTAGGACGTCCACCAAAAATGTACTACTTCTGACCATGAAAAGACAGCGGATAGCTTTCAATATAAGCTTTACTACTACAGTACAGGTTACAAAAAACATTTCACCATCAAAGCTGTCCATCCAATAAAAAGGAGAGAAAAGAAAAGAAAGCTCCATTCACAACATGTAGACAAGTTTCTCCCTGACCCTATCCAACCATCCCTACTTTCGGATTTTTTTGTTTACATTTTCTTCCTGTTTTAAAGAATGTAAAGCACAGCCCAGACGTTCTTTGCCGAAATGAAATGCTTCGTTCGTCAGTGTGTGTACAAACATCCAAGTAAAGCCCAAAGCCTTTAGAGATCTTTGAGGGTTTAAGCTAGATATCTTTTGATGTCGTATATCCTGTCAGAGACTAAGACACTGTAATAAGTTAGGAAAAAAAAGGGAGGGGGGGGGGGGAGAGAGACGGAAACGAAAGGCAAACATAAAAAGGGAGCTCCCACTCAAAGGTGTTGAGAACATCAAAGATGCCCCGGCACTAATCAAATCCACTTTTTGCCGCCACAAAGCTCGCCTACAAGCATATGTTTGCCACTTTATTATCCGTCGCTCTTTGCCTCTACCTGGAAAAATACTTAACATCCAGGCAAGAATATTATGTACGGTTCTGTACTGTACGTGTGTGTACGATGGGCTGCTTTTGCCCTCCCTCGCTAGCTTCGATGCGCTACAGTGTGGGAAGGAGGAATAAAAGTCTACCAACGGTGGTTTACGGTTTCCTTTTATTCCTTATTCATGTTTTTTTTTCTTCTTTTCACAACCACGCATTGCAATTTGAGTTGAATATATAATATGAAAATAGGAAAGAGAAGGCTGGGGAAGAGGAAGAGATAGATAGATAGAGATAGAGAGGGGGGGGGGGGCGGAGGCGATAGCTAAGATGGTGTTAAGGTGAATATTTAAAAACTGGTTCAACGGGGAGAGACGAAAACAATGCAACTCTACCCTTGACATTAAAACAACCACATGGAGAAAAAAGAATAATAATCCAACATCCAGGAGAAAATGAATACATCTAGGCTAGAAATAACGTAGCGCGAACTAGGCTAGATAAGTGTTGGGCCCTTATTTTAAAATGCACACACACATAAATACGTGTAGTAGTACCCACAAGCCAAGCACTTGTTACACTTTTATTTAATCCCTCTCCCCCAGTCCGCGCTGAGTCAGATAAAATGCCTTTCATCTGTCGGTCTCGTCATGAAACCAGTCCTCGGGAGGAGGGCTCGGAATTCACATAAGCTTGGAAGCTATACAGGCCATTCACAACGAGGAATGCCAAAACTGCCCGTCCTGTTTGTAACAAGGGGTCACGTTATGACGAAGACCCAACCGACTATACGGGTCTAACATTGTAATAATAATAACTTGACTGACCGACAAGTTTGAGGTGACGTCTTGCTTTCGAAACAGCAAGGTGACTCGAGAGAGAGAGGAAAGGATACGCGGCGTGTGTTTAAAAAAAAAGTGATATGAACAGAATATTTTCATAAGAACATTCAAGAGAGATGGTTATGTCTATACTATTCATTACATGCTAGCTATATGCAGTCAAACCCCACCCTATTCCTTTGTTAAGATTTAATCAGTTAATAATCAAAGAGTGAGATGGGATAGTCTGATTTATAAGTACTGGTTTGAAGCTTACTTTGAAGGGAAGAGCCTAAACAGGACCTGTGATAACAGTTAACAAACAGGAGGCATACAAGAATAATAAATTATCCAAAGTAAACACTAGTTGGAGCTTACATAGCTCAATTTGTACCACCCCAAAAAAATGTATAAAAACACAATTCAATCTCCACTCTAAAATCAGCTATGGTGGTTTGTTTGTCGGCTTAAAAACAAATTGTGAAATTATACACGAATGTTAATATAGTATAATCTGGTTGTGAATGACTAAATAAGCAGCCGTCACCGTGACTTATTCTTGGCCGTTACTCAATAAATGATTGAAAAATGTATTAATATTAATTGGTTCGTAACGAACAAGGCATTTTAAAATAGACACGTCAACTATGTTGTTCTCTCCACACACATCAATCAACACGACACAATGGACAGTAAACTGTCTCCCAGAAAATTTACATAATTCGTCCACCACGGAACTATTTCTTTTTATAGTTCTCCAATACTTGGGATAGCCACTGTGAAAACTAGTTAACATGTTACACATTATTCTTATGGCTATGGTACAATAAAAGTTGCTTCACTCCTTGAAAACCCCTGATTAAAGTTGCATGAAATAATCCAGATCAAATAATACACAGTTAAAGAACACTACCCAAAGAAAAAATGAATTCAAGACAAAAAGTACATTTAATCTGTTAAAAATTGCATTAACAAATATGATAATCACAATCCACAACCGTTCCGACTACCAACTTCAAGATAAACTATTAAGAGCGCAGTCAGATCCTAAACCATGACCAAGTTTACATTGTATCATATTATGTATTAAAATCTCTGATTGTATGTAATTGAGAAGATCAAATGGAATTTCAAAAACCTTCAAAGGACCATAATAAATATATTATTATAAAGGATTGAAAACTATGTAGTATCATTTATTATTTTTAAAAGCCAAAAGATAAGCCCAGGTGTCAAGTAACCTTTCATGTTAAGATTACAAGCTTAAATCAAGATCAAAGTCTATATTTACAATCTCCTTTGATGTTAAGCAACAATAAATTTAAAAAACCCTACACAAGCACTTTAAATGCATAGATGGGATAACTGAAATCAATCAGGATTTAGAAAATATTACGTCAGATTTACGGCTGCAACAAGATGTTGAAATAAAGGAACAGGACAAGTCTGATCAATTCAAACTATAATATTATATATTTCAGATTCCTTCCATATTTTTGTCATGCCCTTGAGTTTTTTCCACTTGACCCAAAAAGAAAATTGTTATATGTCAATGGTTTTGGTTGTTATACCCAGATAGAAATTAAACAAATACATCAATGTAAAGAAAAGACAATGAGCTTCTGAGTGAAAGGACCTTTGCCTTTATAAGCGTGAGTGAAGGTAGAAGAAGGTAAGTGATTGAAAGAGTGGTAAAAAAAATAAAAATATATATATTATTGAGAGGCTGCCACAAGTCTAATGGCGTACACAAAAAAAATCAGTGTACAGGACTAAAGCAAGTAATAAATTGGGAATTGGAAAATATCCTAATAGTATTCAACCTGGAATACAAAGCAGAGTGAATAATAATAAAGCCCAAGATCCAGTTGACCTGTTTTTAAGAAAAACACTCTCCAGCAATATATAAATCAACACTTGCGATTACAATGTCTGTAGCAACAGAAGAGAGACCTCACACCACAGATATTTTATATTACATTCACAAACAAGTGGGGAAAGAAAGTCATGATCTACAGACTACAGACTATTACTATTCTGAAACAAAGATTATTACACAAATATTCATAGGGTTGAGACTAAGACCAGAGAAAACAATCTGTTTTAGGAATAGGATAGACGAAGATTTCTCATACTTGGCTCTCTAGTCTAGCTAAGGGTAAAGTTAAAAATGATTTTGCTAAATCGATTCCAATTCCAGGACCAATGACAATGAGTTGAATGAGTGGCTTACATATAAAAATATGAAAACCTATGGATCAAATAATATCATTCATCATCGAGACCAGACCTTGAGTTTATTTTATTAATAAAACTTTCAGACACACTAAGAAGTCTAGGCAGCTTGTCTAGACTGGTAGGTAGTCACAGATTGCTTTCAATAAAAATAACATTAAAGTTAAAGCGACATCAACAAAGATATATTTTACCATGGACCATATGGTATTAGTATTAGACTTTCAAATCAGCTTTAACAATTTAAAATGACCGATATAAAATACATAATTTGCTGTATTTACACATAAAATATAGACCTAACAGTCTCACGTTTTACTTAATTAATACATAATAGTAATAGTCATATATAGACACATAGACTATTTGCATTAATTAATTATTTTTAGATAGCGTAGAAAGATTGTGAAAATGTGTTATTATTTGATCCTTAAAAATACATTTTGACCTCATGGGGGGGGGGGGGGGGGGGGGGGAC
>JARDUL010136701.1:0-10766 GCA_030265205.1 Dirona pellucida
TAATAAAAGTATAACGGAGCTGCCACTTGTAATGGTGTTATATTAACACCCAACCGAGTAAAGACTGAACTACGTTTACCTGATACATGTATAGTGTTTGTTAACACCATTACAATTGGCTGCTCAGTTGCCACTTATTTATTTAACTTGTCAGTTTAGTTTTATCTGTTTCCTATTAGTTTCACTTCTCTATTTAACTTGTAACGTTATTTTAGTTTTATCTGTCTCCCATTATTAGTGACACTTTTCTATCTAACTTGAAAGCTATTTTAGTTTGATCTGTTTCCTATCAGTGTCACTTCCCTATTTAACTTGTAAGCCATCTTAGTCTGATCCGTCTCCCACTCCCATTAGTGTTGCAATGTGTGAGCCAGCTCCACTTCTATCTGCGGCACGAGTGAGCTGAATGTTTGAAGTATTCAAGGCCAGCGAAACTTTCATTGTCCTCTTTAAAACAGTAACAACCATGGGTTTCTTTGAGCAAATATCTTATATAATATATGTATTTATACAGTGTATAAATGACGGTTAGCTGACATTTCATATTTTAAAATTGATTGATAGCAAAACAAGATAGCACTAATCTTTCTGCCCAAAGCAGTTCAAAGACTTATCCATGGTCCTTGGACACCGAGGAAAACCAATTCCGAGGAATCAGGATGAAAATTTTCCTTTGAGTGATGGTTGGTTGTCATCAGCATTGTTTCACTTGGAATTTCACAGGTTTTTGTGATAATTCCACAGTTCTCATGGCAAATTCCTCCGGCCTTGATATTTAATAGGGCAGGCAGGTCTACCTTGATGAAAGGGCCAACATTTTAAGACTTAACATTCATATAGTTTTGCTTGTTTTTCTCGCATCAGGCATTTCCAGTGCACCAAATGCGGCAACAAGTATACCACACCGGAAGCGCTGGAACACCACCTGTCCACCACCAGCCATGACTACAGGTGTCCACATTGTGAGAAGCAGTTCACATGCGAGAGGTTTCTACGGAGACATCTTCCCATCCATGGCACTGATGGTATACCATCTTTTTATGGACCCATGTCATCAAATTTATATTAGTTTCTGAGTATTTTGGGTACCCAATGAGTGTCATATTGCCATCGCTTAGTGTCTCTTTAACTCTGTGGCTGCTCCAGCTTGGCATGTTGCACAACCCTTTACATTAAGTTTTCATCACAGCCTAATGAAATTTAGCAAGGCTATAGATTAAGCTTTACTGAATATAAATCTGAATTTTTAGTCTGGGATAAAAACTTTGGCAGTTAGAGCTGTTTGACCACTGGTCATTTTTCATGAAAAAAAAGGTGAAATTCCCATATGAATAAGAATCTATCACTATCAGGCTCATAGTCGGACCCGGATGAAATCGTCTAGATTTTCAAAAATATTTTGATAATGACACTCCCTGGTTGTTGAAAAATCGAAAAAAAATTGAAGAAAACTCAATCAAACTCGATTCAGTTGTAATCGGACTTTGTGAACACAATGACAGTTATAGCAGTAGCAGTTTGTTATGCGGCGATCTTCGAACTCAGCAATTTTTTTATTCAACTCCGGTGAGGGTTTCAGGAGTCACACTCACTGAGACGATAGTGCCGTCTCCTGCACATGTTACAGAGTATGAAAAAACAAGGGAAAATGGTATAGCTTCAAATCATAGACATGTAACAAAACAAAGAATGTTTCGGGTCTCCCCTTCATCAGCAAACAAACTACAAAAAACACCAAACACAAATATACGATAGCTCAAACAGTCAAAAAATATGGTCCATGCGGTCGGGCGACCAACTAAAACTGAAAATAAAAAATAAGAAATAAAGCTCCTAGGGGAGAGAGAGAAGGGGAGGGAGGACCACGTGGCACACGTCACGTTTGGTGTCGTCATACAAGGTCGTCGCGTAGACTTCGCTAGCCCCAAAGTGGTGGGAAATGTGAGGCGGGTGGGGTCGAGGGGGTCAGGGTAAAAAAATAAATATATACAAACCAACTAGCGAAAGAAGTGCTAAAGAAAGTGAAGAGAAAAATAAATAAATATAATAATAATAAACAATAGCTAATACATAATAATTAATAAAAACTAAATAAAACATAAAAAGATATAAATAGAATCCAACAACGGAATAGAAGAAGAATAAAAAATAAATAATAAAAAACAATTTAAAAGAAAAGTAGAAAATATATATTTCATAGAAATAGAAATAGAAATACTCGAAAATGTAAGATAATACAAGGCAAAGAAGGTTAACAAAAGAGAGAGAGACAGAGACAAGCTATACCATTTTCCCTTGTTTTTTCATACCTTCTATTTGGATTTTTAGCTTCTGGCAGCCCTCATTCCTCTCTGCACATGTTACAGGAATTCAGTCAGAGAGTTGAAAAAAATTATTTGAAATTGATGTGCGGGGAAGCTGGGCGTCTTGGTCTTGAGTTCGAATGGAAAGAAAGCTCAAAATAAATGAATAGGGAACGGGCACTGATGTAAACAGAATAATAGTAGGAAAATGTTGCAGTGCCAGTGAGAGACAATAAACAATAAAAAATAGAATTACTGAGAGCCTCACAAACACATTTGTGATTACAGCTAGTTTGTGGATTTGTTTTCAAGTGTACACTATTTTTGTTGAAATAGAAATGATCATTTAAATTTAAGCTTTACTTCCAGATAAAGTTGAGGAACATAGAGACATTTTGTGATGTAATAGAAGTTATTGACATCCAGTTTTGTTTTGTTATTTTGTTTCTGTTTGGTTCACTTTGTTTCTCAAGTCTACACTAACTAAAAGAAATGTCTAGGCTGGTCGGGAGATTAAGATATACCACATTTTAAAACATTTTGAGCCTCTGCTTTACTTCAAGTTATAAAGCTGGTATTTTCTGTCTTTTGGGGTTTTTTCAGTTTTCTTTTATTTCGTGCTGTTTCGGGTTTTTGTCCCTTTTCTTCTTATTATTATTATCATACTTCTCTGTTTTTCAGGCCAGTTTGAGTGTATGTACTGCCAAAAGAAATTCAAGACAGAGCACTACCTGAAAACGCACATCTTGATTCACACTGGTGAGACGCCATTCTCATGTCATCTGTGCCAGGCAATGTTCAACCGAAAGGACAAGCTCAAAAGGCACATGACAATCCATGATGTGGTCAAGAAGTTCCGTTGCCCCTTTAGAAACGTTGCAGGTAATTGTAAAGCATGTGTTTGCAGTTTTTGAGTTGTAATGGTATTGGTATCGTCCCTGTGTCTCACTGGACAGGGTTCAAATCCAAGACAGACAGATCTCGGGACCAAGGCTCTGTCCCATCAGTTTCTTCTTGTAGATGGACTTCAAACTAGAGATAGAGATGCCAAGCTATATGAAATTTTCGGTAGAAGAATATGAAAACATGATAATCATGCTCAGAATACGAACATAACAAAAATTTCCATTGAGGTGAATGAAAACTGAATTATTCCATGCACAAAGGCAATGAAGAGATCTGGGTCACTTTTAATCTTTCTGGTTCAAACTTGTATTTGGGAGTAAAAGATATATTGCATCAAAATTTGTCTTCAATACTTTCTCTCAAGTCCTTCAAAATAGTTAGATCATCCATTCAAAACTGATTTTAAAAAAACCAACTGATTTCAATTACAGTGCAACTTCCGGATAACGACACCCCTCAATAACGACACTCTGGATAGCGACATTGACCTCTGGTCCCGATTTTTTTGCTATATATTGTTAGTAATAAAAACCTCGAAATAGCGACATACATTTGAGTAAAACCCCTGTTTAGCGACATTTGATATAGCGATAATCGGCAGTTGACACTGACATTTGATTTAAAAAATCTAGTGAAATAGGCAACCTCGTTTCCGACCAGCATTATCTCGTACTCTAAGCCAATAAAAACGCTTATTTTCCGACCAATGTCCTACACGAGCCTACTCATAGCCAACGACGTCACTTTGTTACTGACCAATGAGAACATGTGTTTAACTACCAATGAAATCGCTTTATCGCTGTTGCCATCGGGTATACAGAAACGGCACTATCGACAGTGTCATTACCGATCGCCGATCCCTGACAACCCCGCTGACGAATCAGGAACGAATCAAGAATGAAGATGTCTACCCCGATCAAGAAAAATCCTCACCATTAATATCAAGCTGCAAATCCTCAATGACAATACACATCGGAGTGACAGCGTAACTATTAAAACCTTTGTCAACAGGAAAAATACACATTCTAAGGTGGTTGGGACGTGTCTTATCACAGGCACTGGTCCGCGCATCGCATCGTTATATTCACGGGTCTCACCGCGCCCTCTTTGTCCGCTATCATGAAAACCTCAGAATAACGACACCCGAGGATAACGACATAATTTTCCGGTCCCGGGTGATGTCGTTATATGGGAGTTGCACTGTACGCCAGTGTCTGAGTGGTTATGCTGCTGGGCTAAAGATGATGAATCCAAGGTTCAAATCTTGGCAATGCTAGATCTGGCATTGAATTACAAGGTTTTTATTATTTGACTCAGATGCGAATGAATACCTCACCACAGGCAGAGGCATATTTTGACAGGGTATTATTGTGATGTGCCTAAGACACGACCCGTTTAAGTACGACAACCACAAGAAGTTTTAAGTTAGAATTGTTGGTAAATTTCACAATTCCAGGTTGATTTTGTTACTTTGAACACTAAAAATGACATTTGTTTTAACCCTCTCCTCTTCGTCCTCAGGCTGTGCAAAAGAGTTTAACCGTCCTGATAAATTGAAAGCCCACATCATTACCCACAGCGGCATCAAGCCTCACAAGTGTGCTATCTGTCAAAAGGGATTCTCCAGGAAGCCTCACCTGATTGAACACGAACGTGGCCACAGGTCAGACTACAAGTACAGATGTGAAAAATGTGGGAAGGGTTTCTTCAGGCCTAAATTATTTAAGGAACATAAATGTTCATCCACTGTGATCACAGATCAGATCTTCCGTCCCAGAAACAAACGGAAGATTGGGCGGCCAAAGAGAAGAATGGTGACCATCACAGCTGATTCTATTGCGAAGTGTAGGGGTAAGAGGTATGCATCGAGGACAAGGGGGAGGGAAATTTCAAGTCAGCATACAGAAGATGCAAAACAAGAACCTGTAGCGACTATTCAAAGAGAAAGATCAACGATTACTACAGTGCCTAATGTCAATGTCAATGTAGAATCCGCTAAGATGCTATCACCGTCATCTGTGATTGGAGGTGTGTTTGATGATGATACCAAAACTGTCTCTGTTGAGCTTGTGAAGGCACTCCCTTTGATGTCGTCCGGCACAGACTGCACTGCAAGACTTATTGATTTAGATGGAACAGGTGTCGGAGTTGACCATTATGTCGTACATCTGGCTGAGTCAGTCGACGGAAGTTCTTCGGTTCAAACTGCTTTCATCCCCACCGTCTCTGGAAATCAAATCTTTGCGACTGCCCCAGGTTCAGTGGGAATCCAACCCATCGCAATTATCGAAGCTGCCCAGTCCAGTGATAGACTCTCGTTGCCAACGTCGTCCATGAACAACGCATTAATGGTGGATACAAGTGTAAACCAAGAGAGGCAGCAGAATGCATGTAATATGATATTTACTTTGGCAAGAAATCCTGTCGATGTTAATATGACTGACAACAGCGGGAAGACAGTGACTGTTGAAAGCTTGCTTCAGAATGTGTCAAATGATAAATCAGTTTCTGTCATCAGCCAAAGTGCTAACGATATTCTGGTCAAGTACGAGAATGGTGACCTGATGGATTCTGGAAATCCGGACAGTATGTTGGATAGTTTCCGACGTGAATCGCTCGGCAAGGACAGTGACAAGGTTAGTGTGGTGGTCGTCAAGAATGAAGGATTAAGCGCTACAGGAGATAATTCTGTGGATGCAGAAGTCACGTCGGATATGATGGACATGAGCGGACAGCTGGCCTTGTTTCAGGCTGCTAATGGGGCAAGTGGATTAGTGGAGGGTCAGGTGGTGGTTTCTGGTTCGCAGGCCTTCCTGGCGTGCCCCTCACAACTAGTGGATTATGGAAATGATTCGGTTTACAATAAGTCCCCCATTTAGCATAATGAAACGATTGCTTCATACAGTAGACTTGAATGGGGCAGTGTTCAGGGAAGAAGGTACAGACCTCTCTTACTCTTAACCATTTGATCCCTGACCTTCTGAGGCTAAAAGTACCCCTCATCTGGCTTCCTGTGTTCGATCTAAACTTACCTCTTTTTCCTGTAATTATTATCACTAATACTTATCCTTTCAAGATCACTTTAGATTAGAAATACTATATTCCACCTCATATTCGTCCATAAATTTGAGTTAATTTTTTTAGCAAATGTTTAGTTGTCAAAGGTTTGACAACATGACTTGATAGCTTTATCCCTAAAACAATGAATGAAAAACTGAAGTTAACATGACAATGACAATAACAAATCAACAACAAAGGGCGCTACCATTTTGGCACATCTCTATCAAATGATGTTACCTTCATCCTGTTCAACAATTGGTATTCTAAATTTAGAACAGGAATCCGTTTTAGTGAAAGATATCCCCACACAGCTTAACCGGTGTCTCAGCTATTTTGCACAGCATTTAAAAACGGGTTAAAAATCAAAGGGTTAACACAAACTGACAGGGTGATTTATTGAGAAGTCTTCGTTTTCCCACCCTCTATTTATCAACTTTTTTTTTGTTGTATCAGGATAATACAGATTTTTCTTTTTTAATTAATGTTGCAGCCTGTCTGGATTTAGTTTGATAAGTTGATCCCTTTTCAATTAAATAATTGTCATGGAGAAGGATGATCTAAACCGAGTAGTGAAGTCCATTGAAATTGAATAGATATTGATTGCTGGGGTCAAGCCACTCGCCTTTGTCTCAATTGAACATTGCATCAAATGGATCATGACCACTTGTATTTATAGTTGTAAAAATTATAAAGAATGGCTTGACTCATCGGTAGAATCTCAGATTGAAAGACTTCAAGATGTTGCTGGATCAGAAAAGTCAAGTAAAGTGAAATCATCTCAAGTTTTCCAGTGCTATGTTCACCCATGTTATGCTAAGCCATGTTATTAGTTTCCCACTTAAATTGAATGGAATTGTTCTGAACTGTTGATCTTGAATGTGTCAAATTTATTTATCGATTGATTTCATGATATAACATTTTTCATTGATGTTAATTATTAATATTAATAGCCTTTTTGTGACATGACTCCCTGTGAATATTAAATGATAATTTCTTTCTTGTGATTCATTGTTTCTTAGCAGTTGACAGTGCTTGTTTAACTTATAATACTGGTATATTTGGCCTTGTGCTAGTACACTCAAAACCTTGTTTTATCACATCCCACCATCCTCGCATACCACCTGCTTTTCACTATGGAACTTAAGTGATATAGTTAATATCACCTGTTCTGAAAATGGCTATAAGCAGACAGTAGATTTAAGTAAGTAAAAGTAGACATGGGGTCCCTGATACAACAAGCACAGACAAGGAAGTGACCAATAACGGCTGCTTGGCACAGGTGTGAGTGGAATGGGGATGTGAAATTTTAACGGGAGTGTCCCGTCGCTCTGCGGTGATATGGGGCAGGCATGATCAACGTTGGGCGTGATGCAACGGCTCACTCACACGCTATGCTTTCGTCATAATACAATGACGATTGGCACACACATGCGCGTCTAACCCACCCACTGATACAAGTTAGCCCTTCTTTAGCCCATCCCACCGGCCCAGCCGAGCTGGTGCATTGGTCTCAATTTCATAATAAAATGAATGCAATTACCATAACTGAATAATTTCAGTCATCATGTAGTCCAATTTGTAACTTGTAACCTCCTTTGTTCTGCACTCGCATTAAGTATGAAAATAAATGAAGAGGGAGCGGGCACTGTTGGTCTAGTAGACAGAATGATAGTGGGATAATGTAACAGTGCCAGTGAGAGACAAGAACAGAAAATAGATACAAGATTTTCATTGATCAAGGCAATCGAACCCATGCCTGCCACGGCAACTCCAACTCGCCGTAAACAGAAAACAAGCCCACTACCTCTGGACCAATCTGCACTCGATATACTGCCATTCATTCTATATCGCCAATTTGTAAATTCTAATGATCCCGCGGTTGGCGGTTTAACGAGGTTTGAATGTATGTGACAATATTATAAGAAAAATATAAGACTAACTGTAGTAACAGACTTTATTGAAGTTAAATAAAGGCATTAGAGTAAGGTCTAGTGATGCGTCCGCGAGGTCAATGCGTCCACTTACCGTGTTTCGTTGTTTATCGATTATTTACTGTTTTTGGTCATGCGAATGAAAACTTTAACTACTTCCGTTTCGTTCCACACCATACTTTCGTTTCAAGAAGACCTGGAAGTCCTGATTTTAAAGTAAGTTTTTATTTGCTTCTTCCCTTCAAGAGTTACATTAACCGGATGTCCCCATTGGCTAGTTGGTTGCTAGGCAACTGACGTACAGTTAGCGCACTTGCTCGCCTCACTAGCCTTTGGAAAGCTTCCAAAATATAATTTTACCCATTGTTTCACTCACCTACATAAATTATAACCACGAGGGGGGTGGACGCGGTTACCATACCAAATTTTAGAATGGTCTAGTCATGCGTCCACGCTTGGTGGCACTCACCAACCGAGCAGATTCGGTATGGTGAATGCGTCCACGTCCTCCTACTCGACTATAAATAATAAATGATAAATTTTTCAACGTCTAAATCTACCACATTAGACAGTAAAAAGGGGTTTCTCTTTAAGTTCTTTTATCTCTGCTTAGTTTTATTTTTGTTGGGTTCATTCTTCAGCTCGATTTTCATCTTTATTTGTTAATATCAATTATGTCACAACAGAAGACAATGGAAAAATACAGCCATGCAACGCTGCTGCAAGCCATGGAGAGGGTGAGGGAGGGCTCCATGAGCATCCGCCAAGCCAGCCGGGAATTTGGCGTTCCCTATGGGACCCTTGGCGACAAGCTGAGGGGGCGGCGGCCAGTGGAGACTTCATCAAAGTTTGTCCTCACTGATGACGAAGAGACTCAACTATCAACCTGGATAGTTGAGCTTGGGAGGAGAGGCTTTGGCCGCACCCGTGAGGAGATCAAAGGTATCTAATATTTTATTATCAACCACATTGACTGACTCGTGACTGTGATGTTTACTGCATTATGCATGTGTGTATTTATTATGTTTGTGTTGTTTGGTATGTACTTATCTTTTATATCTTTATATGTGTAGATCTACATCTTTTAATTAATGAAATGGATGAAATTAATCATTTAACAATAATTTATCTACACACATATATAAATATATATATATATATGATATTTGATTTTCATTATCTTTGTTCTCCACAGATGCTGTCAAGCGTATTCTCGACGCCCGTGGCGCCAAAACCAAATTAACTGACAACAGGCCAGGGAAATTCTGGATGGCCAGCTATTTTAAACGGCACCCGAACCTGGCTGTCAGGACCCCTCAGGCCCTTGGGAAGGAGAGGGCCTTGGTGACAAGGCAAGGACTGGAACAATGGTTCCATGACTTCGAAACGTTTGTTATAGACCAAGACCCGGACTTGTTGACATCTCCAGACAGGATCTGGAATGCCGATGAGTCCGGATTTAGCCTAGCAACAAAGGCCCGGAAGGTCATCATGGCCAAAGGGATTAAGCACCCTTACCAGCTGACGGGAAATGTAAAATCCCAGGTGACGGTCTTGGCCTCCCACTCTGCCTCTGGGAAATTCCTTCCCCCTCTCATTATCTACCCCTACAAGAGGCAACCCTCTGAGAATCTGTTGGAGGGGTTCCCTGAAGCCCGATTCCAACTTTCGGACAATGGCTGGATCACTGGTCCTATCTTCTATACCTGGCTGAGAGATGTTTTCATCCCAGGTATGGAAGGTAGGAAAAGGCCAGTCTTGTTGTTGGTGGATGGGCACTCCTCCCACAGTTCTCTCATAGAGACCCTAACTCTGTGTGCAGAGAATGGTATCATCCTGTATTGCCTCAAGGCTCATGCCTCTCATCTGATCCAGCCCTTGGATCAGTCATTTTTCGGCGCCATCAAGCCGGCTTGGGAGAAGTCTTCCCGTGCCTTTCTGTTCGACTCAGGCGACAATGTTGGGTTGAGAACCTTTGCCTCAGTCTTTCAAAAGGCTTGGTCCTCAACTGCAACCATTGACATTGCCTTGAAAGGTTTCAGTGCCAGTGGCATCTATCCGCTCAATCCGGAGAAGATCTTGTCTTCTGACAAGCTTGCTCCCAGTCTCTTATTTGCAGGTCGGAATGCAGAGTTGGAGAGCACATCATTTTCATCATCAACACCTGCTTCTAACAGTCAATCCACTTCTGCCTTCTCCAAGCAGCTGTCAAGTTTGAGGGGCATCACTGATCATATGTTCCTCATTGGCAAGGAGAAGAGCAAGGAGTTCATTGATTGTTATGAAGCAGGAAAGACCAATGAACATGTTGATTTTGATGTCTTCTCTAACCTGCTGGATGGCCTTCTCACTCCTGTTGTTTGCCTTTCATCTGGTCCGTCATCTTGCTCTGACGAATGTCCACCTGCGACCAGTTCTCTGACTTCTTCAGTCTCAGTTCTAACTGTTCCTCCTCCCTCAGAGTCTGTTGTTAGTAGTGTGACTTTAAATTCAAATCCTTCCATTTCTTCCGTCAGCTCTAGCCAACCATGCTGTTCCTCTTCATCTGATCTTCCCACTATCATTG
>JARDUL010136812.1:0-10764 GCA_030265205.1 Dirona pellucida
CTCTCTCTCTCTCTCTCTCTCTCTCTCTCTCTCTCTCTCTCTCTCTCTCTCTCTCTCTCTCTCTCTCTCTCTCCTTACTTATCATTATCAAGACTTACAATGACATTAAGGCTGATCTAACTCTTAAATCAAAATCAAAAAGAAAAAAACAAATAAAAGAAATAAGAGAATGAATGAATGAGGGAAAAGCTCATTGGAAAACTTTGCAGTCGGGAGAACTTTTATCTATTCCTCTCTTCACTAACATCTATAATCCAAAGTGACTTTGGATGTCGACATATTTTTAAACAACTGCGATCGAGTTTTTAAATATTCTACTTTACTTTGATTTCAAATCACAATTCAGCAATTTGAGAATTCAATATATTTAAATTCAATAATGAATTTCTAAATTTAACAATAGCTGGCAGATCTGAATCATGTTGCACGCACAAATTTTTTTCAAGACCCACAAAAACTTAGTGACTGACTTTTTGTTGGCTAATGGTTTGAGTTTCCAGTTGTCCTCATCCTCATCAAAGATAGCCCTGTTCATAATCTTGGTCTTGTCTTCCGATGGAATGAAGTTCTCAATGATTAACATCCTGAAATAAGAGCACAAAATGGACATGTAGCTTGTGTGTGTGTGTGACTAAATGGAGATTGTTTAATAATAGGCCTGATGAACAATTTGGCAAAATTTATCATTTTATTTATCCAGGCAGCAATCTGATTAAAAGTTAATAAGGTGACAATAGATGATTTTTGGTAAGTTAGCAGACTATTTGTTTGTCTTAAAATCTCTAATCCAGAGTTTCTAGCTCTATGGCCAGGGTATGTGCATGTTGATATAAATCTTTTTTGCTAAGGTTTAAGTTTAGCATGCCGGTTGGTGTCTTGTCCAGTCACTTATATGGAGATGTGCGAAAAAAAGAAGGCGAAAACGATGTAGCTCCAAGCGGTCCATTTCGGTCTCTTTTCTAAATAAACCCAGAAGACGAAGTGCCCTTGTAGACAAATTCACTACAATTTTACTTCATTATATTTTTACTTAAAAGACCAAATCCCTACTTGAGTTTGAGTTCCCGGGTGAGTTCCATCTGTGTCTGTTCCAGCTCCTGCCTTTCCTTGACGTGTTCCTCCTGAATGTCCTGGATCTCCTGGCGCGTAGTCTGAAGCTTGCTGAATAACTGGGGAGGCAAAACATTGGCGGCATCTTTAAATAATAATAATAAAAACAACAACAACAATAATAATAATAATAATAATAAAACAAATTAATTCATAATTATAATAAAAAACCCAAACTCAAATCAAATGGAAAATGTAAGAGAAGCAGATTTTGTTTGTTTGTTTCGTTTCTTTATTGTTGCTTTTTTTTCCGAAATGGATTGAAACAGTGGAGTGCATATCATGATCATCATCATCCTTTACCTTTTTCAACTTCTTTGTCTTGACGTCAACCTCTTGTTGCAAGGACTGGTAGGTTTCCCTAATCTCAACAGCAGTCTCTTCCTTCTCTTCAAGCTTCTGCTGCATCTCGCGTTCCTTGCGCTGATTTGAGAAGACAAAGAGAAGCCATCTTTTTAAATATATTGAACAGAGATCATAATAATAAATAAATAACATTTGTAGAGGGCTGATACACAAAACAAGCTGATAGCGCTTACACATGATAGAAGAGAAAGAAAAAAAAAGAAACAGTTTAATAACAACAGCAAAAAAAAGACAAGGTCAGTCAAGACGATAATAAATGTTATAGCTTACTACAGTAAGTATAGAGAGACTTGAGGTTTTCTTCACACTCTCTCTAGTTTGTTGAATCATAAGGGAATTAAAAATAATAACAGGGCATTTTGATACAGCAATCATCAGGTACTTCTTCCCCTGGCATTTGGCTTACCGTCTTATCAGCAATTTCCAGCCTCCGTTGCTCCAGAGCTCTTTGTTGCTCGTTTGTGTGGTCGACGATGTTCTTGCCACCAACCAGCAGTTTGCTCTCCATGGCCTGAGTGAACACAAGATAAAAAAATGACAAAATCGAAGTGTGCATGGTCACATAAACTCTCAATGAATGATATAAGGCAATTTGCTGTTTTTATTCACTTATATTGTTACTATGAGGAAGATGAGGAGGAAGAGGAAAAAGAAGAAGAAGAAGAAGAAGAAGAAGAAGAAGAAGAAGAAGAAGAAGAAGAAACACTTGTGAATCCCCAAATTTGTCCTCAAAATCAATATTTTAGCATATTAAATAATTAATAAAGTGGTGTTTGTGTATCCCAAGGTTGATTCAAGACAATTTAGCATTGATCAATTCTAAAACATAATGGAGCTTGAATACATACCAGGTACTTGACAACATGTCTACCAACTATCAGTTGATTTTACATTATGAAGGCACACTACTAACACAAGCACAAAATCCTCTGAGTGGTCAGCAATGAAAAGAGCTTACCTTAATTTTCACATCCAAGGAATCTCGCTGTTCTTTTTCTTGTTGAAGTTTGCCTTCATTCGCCTTACACTCATCCAGAAGTTTTTCTTTCTCCTAAGCAAAAAAAAACCCAAAAAGGGAAAACAAAAATAAAATACATTGAACAAATTGTACTCTTCTTTCAAATATCAAACGATTAAGCATAAGGGTTTTGACTAGTAATTTTAAAAAAGAAATTACTGTATCTGTATCGCTACGTCAAATGATCCAATTCTGGAAATATAATTAATGGGTGGATGTTTCATTATTAAATCAATTAAAGCTCTGTTTTGTTATTTATCTCAATTGGTATGGCTTTGAAAGGCCATTATTATCATCATTCATTGAAATGCAGCACGCATGTATCCTGTAGTAAAACAAAATATGGAAATAGTGTCCATCACATAAATTGTTTTGATTTGAAAATTCCTTACATCTAACAACATCCTGTCTAGTGAGTAAGTACAACAAAGAAACTATAAAACAGACTAAACTTAATTTTGGAGAAAGTCATTATACTGCCCTGAGCTGTCCGAAACATCAATTTATAATAAGAATGAACTCTTCTCACCTCTGCAATCAATGACTGATCATTCAAGATGGCCACTTTCTCTTGCTCCAATTTGGCCTGCTGCTCCTGCATGTAAGATTCTGTATCATCACCATCACCATCACTGTCATCCTCATCGTCACCACTGTCGTCATCATCATCTTCTATGATTTCACCTGCAATGGCAAATAGAATCAAAATATTCTTTAAAAAAATACTCATACCAACGTGCCTGTTGCTGATGGTTGAAAAACAAATCGTGTATTCAGGTGTCGTTGCTCAATTTGTTTGTAAAAGCCAGCCGCCATTACATGTATAAGACGAAAACATTAAAACATTTGTAAAACCGTTGAAATGGTATTAGACAAAAGTATAAAATGTATTAATTAAAAAAATAAAAATAGTCTTCTTCCTCCTCATTCACTATTAATTGACTACACCTGAAGTCTTGCTTTCTTTATGAACTCGACAGTTTTCTACAGGTCCTCCAGGCTTCCAAACAGCTTTTCATTAACTGTCTTCTCCTGAGGCCATTAGGCTAATTACGAATACACCTTTTTGTAAATATATGGTACTATAACAAGCAATGTCCTTAAGAACCTTGAGGACCATAGAAGCGGTGCTTATCCCTGTTTCGGTAGCGTGAAGCGGACAGAGCGACAATGTCACCCTTCTGGATAGGACGCTGGTCTATTACAGATTACTTCCCCAGCTGTAAGACTGTAACCATTTCTACACCTGGGTCAAGTGAGGCAATTGGTGTAAACTTTCTTGTGCAAGAAAAACAAGTAAACTGGGATAAAATTTGAACCCATGACCTTCACCATGAAAGTCTGTTGTCCTAACCACTCTGCCATCTCGCCTCTATACTGTAACAAACGCTTCTAGTACTCCCTACAATTTTTTAATAGAGAAATCTGTGAATGGAGGAATACATGAAATACATACAATGAAAGTATACAACTAGTCTAGGACGATGCACCCATCAAAGCTCATTTGACAAATGTTAGTTGCGCTGCATGATTAAACCCCTGACCCCTACCATCTTGATTTCTCCTCGGCTTCCTCCTCTTCTTTTTCTTCTTAGGACCTCCTTTGTGAGCAAGCTGACCTTTCAACCTGAAAATTGTGGAAAGAAGCTTTTTGAGGAATGTGAATTAAATTTATCTCACAAGAAAAGGTGGAAAATTTGAATAAGTAAAAAAAAAATGTACGTAAAACCTTATTTTTCTCAGGACCCATGAGGGTCAAATTCACAGAAAAAAGCAGTTTTACACAGGAAAGCATAAGAACACATACACACACGAAACTCCTTACCTCATAATTTCCTCTTGGAATTCTCTCAGCAGTGCATCCTTGGGATCTTCATTAATGTGTGGCTTATTTTTTATGTTCTTGGCACGGTTGGCATATCTGGAAGGATTTATACAACAAGTCAGGCAATTAAAAGCAATTCTTGCTCAAATAGACAAATATAAACAGTAAAAAAGAATTGGTCAGTTGAAAAATAAGTATTTTTAAAAACCAATCCAGTTTTTGAGATGAAATTCATAAATTATATTGTCTAAAGGGAAGACTACAGCTATAAAGAAGAAAATTCTGAGGTGTTACAAATACCACAATAACCAGAGAGTGTGCATATTTACCTAAGAGTAGTAAGGGTTTCATCGTAGTTGTAAGATGCTGGACCAATATTGGCCACCATAACCGTTCTGGCATTTCCTCCAAGAGAATCTGGTATAAGAAACAATGAAGATTTTCAACTACATGCAAATAAGGCAAAGCCTCCAATGGAATCGATGCTAAAAAGAAAAGATTAACAAAAACATTTTCAGCTTCAAGCAAAATTTGTAATGGTAAACCGTACTACTAAAATCAGAGAAGAAATACAGTCCACCCTGCATAACCACAACTAGATGAGAGTCAACTTGTTATATTCCACTAACAATTTTAAAAGGCAAATTCTTATACGAGTCTCCTTGAATGTTACTGTTAACTGTCCATACCTTGAAAAGTTTTGCTTTAATCTTATCTATGACTTGGCTTACACCCCGCTCGTACCTTGCAACAATCGTGTCAGCTTGGAGTCTCTGTATGGAATGTGAGTGCTTTTGCCGTCCACCAAGGCAGAGATGACGTTGCTGAGAGTGGACAGAGACAGGTTGATCTTGGTGGCCTCCTTCAATCTGTCACCCTGTATGGGAAGGAAGACAGTTTTAAATTGGAATGCATGAAAAGAAAAATTGAGGAAATACAGAGGTAAAAAACACACACAAAAAACAAACAAAAACAAAACAACAACAAAAACAAACCAACACAAAATCCCCATTAATTTTTTTAAAAAATAATCCAAGGTTAAGCGCTACAAAACTTTGTGAAAGATAAGGTTTAGTAGGATAGTCAAAAAATAAAGGAGATTGTTGACTTACAGATGGCGGGATCAGAACTGTAAAACAAAAAAATGTGGGCAAGTAAAATTTGAAAGAACAAAAAAAGGAGAGAGAGAGAGAGAGAGATGGGTGTGGGGAGAAGATGGGAAAAGAGAACATGTGAATGTGTTGGATACATACCGTAGCCCCAGTCTTAGACTGCCTTTCACTTCCTGCCAAATCCACCATGTTGAGTTTACCCACTCGGATGTGGTTCTCACCATCCGCTCCTTCCTAAAATTTGAAAAAAAAATGTAAAAAAATTAGTAAAAACAAAAAGTAAAGAAAAGGCGACATTCAGTGAAAATAAAATAAATATGACACATAGAAGTCTCTTTTAAAAAAAATGAAAAGGAAGAAGTAAATTAAATAAGTAAAAATATAGAGTATGTACATAAGCTCCAGTGATTGTCAGCACAAGACAGCTGTCAATCACTGAAGCTAATTTATATATTATTGTATACCCTATACTTTCACTTAAGTCAACAAAGCTTCGACAGGTCGTCATTATAAAAAATGAAATAAAATATGTAATAGTAAATATGACAATCTTACTATCTAGCCATCAAGTCTTTGTCAACATGATGTGTAGCATAATATACTAATTACTGGCATGATGATTATAAAAAATTGCTCAATTTAAATTTTTTTTAGAGGAATTTCAACACTCCACCATTCCTACTTCCTCAAAAAGAAAAAATCAATACAATTTTAAGTCTAACGCATCTCTTTTCTTGTCATTCCTGAGTGGTCAATTTATTATATTAAAGGATAGATGCAGTGTACTGAAAAAATATCTGAAAAAAAAATAAAATTGGCCTAAAGAGCTAAAGAAACATGAAATAAAAATAAAAAAATCCTGTAAAATATTATATCTGTAGTTAAAAAATATGAGACTAGCTTTTATTGACTTTTAGCTAGCATTATAGTTATAACTAAAGTTTGGTCATAAGCTAGTTACTGCATAAATCATAAAACACTGCACAAGTCTCTTTGAATAACTCACACTGTAAAAGCACAAAGCAAAGGAAACACACATTATGAACTCACCTCACTGCATTCAATTGTGACGATAAAGATGGCGTGAGATCTGGAACTGTGCTCATTCATGTTGGTTGCCCTGAAAAATAGTTACACAAATAAAGAGTAGAGTATGTAAATTAGCTCCAATGATTGGCAGCACAAAACAATGACATTTCGACCGTTATACTATCGTTACAAAAATACTTCAGCTTTGTGTTTATTTTTTATTTTCAAATATGTCTGTGTTTAGTTTGAGGAGAAAGACATTGATACACTTATGGTCACACAGTCCTGGGAAATAGTAAGTCGACAGGTTGAATTAAAAGACACAGGGGGAGAAGAAGAGACCAGCCACACCCTTAAAATGCTGGAAAAAAGGGGCAGATTTGTTTTCTGACACTTGTTACAGAGACATTATTTATAGAAGGGTAGAAATCATTTGGAATTTTTTTTAAATATATCCGATGTCAGTTAGAGTAAAACGAAATATCTGTATTAGTCCTTATGCATAAATTTAAAAAAAAACTCCATGAAAAATGCAAGGTCTTAATTATGAAATCTAAAAAATATTTATAATATATACCCGACTGATCTGTTGTTGTTCCCGACATTCATGACGTGTTCAATCTCTTTGATGCTTTTGGTGACAAAACTTGAGAGATCCTGTGAAATCATTAAATAATGAACTAAATTGAATGTTAAAAGACGAGGAAAAAAAAAAATATGGGGAAGAAAAAGATCAAATTATGTCACTATACCCAACCCACGATCATTCCATGATAAAAAATAAATAAATAAGAAAAATGCATTAATATAAATATAAGATGTTTCTTCTCAAAATGAATAAAATATACCAATTTCATTTATTGCCCTTTAAGATTTAAGAAAAAAAGGAGTAATCAACTTAATAAAGATAGATAAGAGATAAGATGTATAAAAAAATGATAATACTTATTTCATCCCCTTGGAGAAATTCTTTGTTCTTCCTTTGTAAAAAAAGCGAATTTCAACTTTCTGTTTAAAAAAACCAAACAAATGCAATAGTGACACCCGCTTTACCTTGACATAGATCCCTGTGTCGGGCCTCTCTTTCATCTCCAGTCTTTTACTTTGGTCTTTGGACAACAAGTCGCGAATGTCCTCCTGGATTTGAATAAAACGTACAATCATGTTAAGCCATCTTTGGTTTTAAACAATTATCTTAAGTAGTCTTGTCATTTTGTATTAAAATGTCCTTGTGTTAAAAATAAAATAAAACAAAACTTAGATATCAATCCTAATAATAATAATAATGATAATAATAATATTTATATGCATTTAAACAATGCCACATCTCGACAATAGCAAGCTCAGGGCACTTATCTTTATTCGACATACAATATTTACACATGACATCAAGAAGTTATTACATGGATTGACATCAATCTTTCTAATGTCCTTTCTAATGTTGATGAACAGTGATAGAAATCGAAAAAGACTTGTAATAACAATCACGAAAATCACAAACAAAACCCCATATTACAAGAATCCTTGAGTTTAAGGTTATTGAATATTATGAAAGAGTGAATGTGCATTCAAGAATTCTGATACAGCCGTGTAGATAAAAGACCAAACAAAATAGACCTGTGACCATGCTTTTTCCTTGAAGTGTATTACAGGACACTTAGGAATGAGGGCTGCCAGAAGCTAAAATTCTGATTAAGAGGTATATGAAAAAAAAAAGAAGGTGAAAATGGTATAGCTCCAAGTGTAAAACAAGTAACAAAACAAAGATCGTTTCAGGTTTGTGACAACATAGAGAACACAAAGCTCTGATGATTTCTGTGCTTGTTAGCTGATGAAGGGGAAACACAAAATGTTTTGTTTCGTTACTTGTTTTACAATTGGAGCTATACCATTTTCACTTTTTTTTGGTATGATACTTAGGGTAAAACAAAACATCCACAGCAATGTGCCCACCTGGTAAATTTCCAAATAAGAAGCTCGCACCAAGTACTGTTGATTTTCGGAGCGTGAAATATGAGTAAAGATCTGTTCAAAAGAGTTTGGGATCACCCCCCATTCATCCCTTGAAGTTTTCAGTCCTGAAATAGAGAGTACAACAAAATAGATAGATATATGCAACAGAAATGCATATAAAAAATTGAAATCACAACAAAATACATAGATATACGCAACTGAAATATTGAACAAAATTGAAATGATAACAAAATATTTCAGATTTAAGCCAAAAGATTATTATCATACATCACTCTAGAAAAACAAATTTTTCAAAATTGTAAAAGAGCAAGCAAAATGTTTGAAATATATTCTTTCAAATCCACTTTCAGTCATATCTTTATGATACATGGGTGTAAGCATACAAAGCCCAAAAAGCCCGCAAGGCAGAGCTAAAAATTTTCAAGACACACGACATGAGCTCATGCAGGCCATCTCCAACTGTCCCTCATCTTAACAGATACTCCTACAGGAGAAAACTTAGCAAATGTTTTTTTCTGACTGCGCTTTTTATTCTCTTGCTGCGTCACCTGTCTGAAATTGTCTGTCCTCTGCAATTACGAGTTGTTTAAGATTTTATTCTTCTGAAGCAAAACGTAAGAAGATCCAATCATTTTGGCTAGAGTGTTTTTCATTTATATTTATCTTTTGTCTCTGTTTGTCAAAATATGAGTTTTATTGTTACTGTCATGAGTTTTGTCATACATGTCCATTTTAAATAGTAAAGCACAAATGAGCATCTTTGGGCAACATAGATCCTTTATCGTTTATTTATTCATAAGTCAAAGTAACATATAAGTACTTATACTATCATTTTTAAAATAAAGAATATGAATAAATAAACTATTTGACAACTTGCCTTGCATAGTGTGTGTTTTGCCTGTTCCTGTTTGTCCATAGGCAAATATTGTCCCGTTAAACCCTTGCAATACAGACTCCACCAAATCATGGAAAGTCTCGTCGTAAAGATCTCTCTGTTTCGAGCTGAGTGTGATGGATGTAAAAAATCAATATATAATCAACTTAAAAGCTATTTCATTTTCCTTACATAGAACACAGCTCATCACATCCCCCTCCAATCAACAACAAAAACGCCAACAAAACAACATGCTGGTACTGTAGGCTTTTTAAAATGAAGAAATCATAAAATGAGAAGAACTAAAAGATAACCAAATATTATCCCTGTTGCATTTTGCTATTTGAAAACAAGAGCCCATAAAATGATGTAGGACGTTGATGAAAGCTACAAACCGATGTAAACCCTTTCGAAAGAGAGGAAAGTGGGAACATGCTGAGGCAGAAACATAAAATTCAATTTGCACCCAATGTTTAAAACTCATAAAAAGTAAAAAGATACCAAGATGCACTTACTCCCAGTCGTAGACTGCATCAAAGGTAAACTTCTTGGGTGCCTCAGATGACTGTCCCATCTTAGGGTTCTTGACTTCGATAGCACCACGCTTCACATTCATATCAACCACCCTGGGGAGATTTTAAAAAAAAGTCCAATACCAAATTTCCTTCCTCCTTCCATTATAGATGTCTGAACTTCCTTCTTATTTAAAAAAAAAATCCTTTCGTTTGCTTGATTTAGTTTTTAGTTGTTTTTAATTCATTTTTTTAAAGATAAACATTGACTTGTTGAAATAATAGATGTGGTTTGTGATGTCAATTAAACTTACATTCATTATAATTATTATGAATTTGAAGAGGTGAGCAGTTTCATAAGAAATGGACTGAATAATAATATAATGATCCAGCATTGACAACTACATCAGAAATTATGGCTTTTGAAATCAATACATAACGATTCAGAGTTAGCAGTAACTGCTGTTGATGAAATAAACACCACCATGATATAATGTCACTAGATGTCAAGTAAGCAGTCAAGACATCCAAAAGCTATATATATAGAAAATAGAAAAAAAATAAAAAAATGTGGAGTATGTTTTTCCGACATACAAAGCAACATGAAATAGGATAGGAGGACACCCATTACACCACCAACACATATTATGAGGGAATGGTAGAGTTGATGAATCATGATGCAGTCAAATTCTCGAAAAACTAAGCTATATATAATAGCATCCAAAATAATTGAACACGAATATAATCTATATTTTTCCGACCACAAGATTCAATGGGCACTAACAGAAAAAGACATAAAATGCAGAGAGGCTCTGGCATGGCAAGCTTGTAACCACATGAAAGCTGTCTGGAGATCTCGCCTGTCAAATAGCATGAAGAGGGACCTTTTCCTAGCCACTGTGGAGTCGGTATTGCTGTATGGATGTGAAGCTTGGACAATCACA
>JARDUL010136923.1:0-10762 GCA_030265205.1 Dirona pellucida
TCTTATTTTTGTTATTTTGTCTTCAAAAAACATCATGAATTTATTGCAAAGAATTTTGTGATCTTCATTTGGCAGATTTGAGTCTTTTTTCCTTACAGATTATAAACCCATCATTATCTTTATATCTATTATAAATTCTTAGATGTGGCTTCATTGTTTCTCTTGAGTCTAGACATGATGAAATTAAATGATTGATATTCTTTGTTGTCAAATGTCTTTCTTTTTTTTCTTTTTTTTTATGAAACAAGAACAACAAGGCCTTTTGCATATATAAATTTGTTCTTTTAAATAGCACATTTAATCATTGTTTGGTATACCTATACACATATATATTATATAATAAATAAATTCCACCCTTAAAAATCAGAATGAGTCTGAGCTTTTTGGAAGAACCATCCGTGTGAATTTAGCAAAACCACAAAAGGTGAAAGAGGGCGCATCTAGAGCAGGTAAGTGTTGTCCAAATATATACTGTAGCTTTAATTGCTGTGCATTATAATACATTCCTGGCCTTTTGAAATTTGTTCTTTTTTTAATATATATATATATATACATACATACATACATACATACATACATACATACACACATACACACACACACACACATATATATATCTTCTTGGCCCAATTGTTTTGCAGAGATTGACAATATTAAAAGAGACATACTCTACTGACACTGACACTATTTTTGTATTTCTATTTTGACTTGTCCATGTTATGAATACAATATTATTATTGATTAGCTTATGATTTCAGTTTTTATATATTTCACTGTGGTTGATACAATTATGTTTTGCAAGAAATCAACTCATATTTGTTTGTGATTGGTACCCATAGAGAGAGTTGGGTTCAAGAGGTTGCTAAATAATGACATTCAATAGTGAAACGTCATCAGGTAAATAATGAAACTCTGGGCATGTGTGTTAGAGGCTGTTGAGGTGTTAGATATGAAAGACATGAACAAATCTAATTGAATAAGATAAGGTAAGATACATCTTAAAAGGCCAAAAATGGCACTTTTTCATTGCATTACGTAATATGTGTACAAACAAACTTGCTCAAACTTTTGCTCACTTTGTTTTCTATTTAATGCAGAGCTTATCAATATATGATAATAATAGTAATAATGATAATTAGCTTTTAGATTATTAAATAATTTCCATGTCCCACCATCTTAAAGAGCACATGCGTCTACATCTGTATCTGTTAATACACTTGAAACTGACTCACTGTTATGGGGAAACCAGAATAGTCTCTCTGGCTAAACCAGAGGCTGAATATTTCATTGCCGTCTACAGTTTTAATTGCTCTCAATCCCAAACCGTTTACAGTTGTCAGAGGGATTTTTGGGGAAGAGGCTGAATATTTCATTGCCGTCTACAGTTTTAATTGCTCTCAATCCCAAACCCTTTACAGTTGTCAGAGGGATTTTTGGGGAAGTGAGTTCCAATCTTTGATATAGTGCGAGGCACAAACAAGTTTTTAGATATATTTCAGTTGAATATTTTTTTAAACATAGATTCCTGGAAGTTGATGGTCTCATTCATAATGATTAACATATTTTTATTTTGAATTGTATGTTATTTCACCTTGTCAATATTTTTATTCTTGTGATTTCCAGTGTGGTCTGATGATTCATGGTTACAGCAGCATGCTGGAGAGACCCTTAAAGACAAAGAGGACGGGGAGGAAGGTGGGGACGGAAAGGAAGGTGGGGACGGAAATACAAATACAGACCAGGATACGGGAGAGAAACGATCGGCTGAAGAGGTGTGGTGATGTATTATTTTGTGGTGTTGTGTCTATTTTTGCATTAGTGAGTAATTGGTAAAACTGTAAACAGATAAAATTCATGCATCTTTATTCAGATGTTTGGGAGAGAAAATAAAGATTATGGTATTGTCGGTGTATTATGTTAGTCATATAAATCTTCATTACATGTATAAGTTTGTGAGACATGTTTTTGGTATTTTTTTAAATCCAAAGTTGCTGTCGTTATCAAAATCTCTATTTTTGAAAATTGCAGTTAAAAGTCTCACAAACACGCTGAAACTCCTCATTCAGAACACATGGTTTAATCAAGATGTAGCGTAGGCTAACAAAATCACTTTGGCATGTGGTGTTGATTGACCCAGCTGAAGTTTTGTCGTTCCTTTGGAGATGAAAATGACCTGCTTTTTTGTGACTTTATGCGTCAGAGAAATGTGTTGAGTATTGTCATTGACTTCTCTGAGACTTTTTTCCTTCATAGATCTCCTCCAGCCCTGCCAAGAAGTCCCGGCCGAATGAAGGCAACTCTCAGGTGTTTATGGTCATCAAGATTGGGGCAAGAGAAGCAGGTCGCTTAGTCATGGAATTGAGAATGGATGTTGTTCCCAAAACAGCAGGTATTAACTAGATGGATGCTTTTTGTTGACTTTTTATGATTTTGATTTATTTGTTATTACATGTGCATCCTTTTTCATGAACACATTTCTTAATAATTTAAATGCTAAAATAGTACTACAGTTCTCAAAAGCATTTGAAGCTTTGTCATATATCAATGGAGAGATAATTGAATGAACTTTCAGAAAAAGTAGATTTGGTAAGTAATGTGAAAATTGAATGTAATTAGCATAAAATTAAAATGAGGCTTTATGCGGCATCACAAGAGCAAGTAATGAAAACAAATTCATTATGAATAAAGAGACTCCATAACAAAGCAGGTAGATATAAATCGATCCACAATCTTCGAATGCAAACAATGCTAAAAAAAATAATTCTCTCTTCTCTCTTTTTGCTTCCAGAAAATTTCAGATGTTTGTGTACAAATGAGAAAGGCTTTGGCTTCAAAGGCTCCTCCTTCCATCGTATCATACCACAATTTGTATCCTTGTTATCATGTTGGATTGGAAACACTTACTTTAAGTCAATGGTTTAATCTATAGGTACAATGAGGTGATTTTGCCAGGATGCTAACTTCTGATGGTTTCATATGTGCTCACATTTATTTACATGGAAGGTCGTGACGTATGGAATATAGAGTGTCTGATTGAGACCTTGATTTTGTTAAGTCGTTGAGTAAAAGTGTATGACATTGAATGAGCTCTATCCTTGTAAATAAAAATATTCAATATAGACATAAAACTATTAAATCTGTAGGCTTAGCAAAAAAAATCTGATGTATCAATTCTTTTATCTATAAACAGTTTGTCTTTTTCAAAGTGGCTGTGAATTTCATTTAGATGTGAACATATCTCAATATAATAAAAGGCCAATATTCAGCCTTTATGAGCTTTCTGTCAAGTAGTTTGAGTTAAAACATCATGATGTCATCATTGACAATTATATATACAGTGCAACTTCCGGATAACGACATCGCCCGGGATGTCGTTATTTTGTAAGTTTTCATGATAGCGGACAAAGAGGGTGTGGTGAGACCCGTGAATATAACTGATGCGATGCGCGGACCAGTGCCTGTGATAAGACACGTCCCAACCATGTTAGAATGTGTATTTTTCCTGTTGACAAAGGGTTTAATAGTTATGCTGTCACTCCGTTGTGTATTGTCATTGATTTGATCTTGTGCTCGCCATTTTCCCTCTGTAGTTTATCCGGAAGTTGCACTGTACCAGTGACCGCTGCCGTTCACGGACTCGCTGATCTGTACATTTTTGACCGACTGCCCTAAAAACGAACCTTCTGGGGGGTTTTTCAACAAAACAAACTGACGTATAAATGGCGTCCGACACTCGCCTTTGAATATTCATTTATTTTTGCATTTTGTAGTGCTCTCTTGGGACTTAATATAACAAAATTGGGCTAGATGGATATTTAGATGAACAAGGTTTGCAAAGCGTTATGTTGAAATTTACGAGATGCTATTTGAATTTGGTAGCGTATATTTTATAACATTTATTGCTTGGTCAAAATAGTTATCAATTTGGAAGATTTCTTAACCATCTGCTTAGATGTGCCAAGGAGGAGATTTCACAAAAAACAATGGTACTGGGGGAAAGAGTATTTACGGAACAAAGTTTGCAGACGAAAACTTCATCCTGAAGCACACAGGACCAGGTTGGTTTGTTGTGTCCCTTTTTGTTGCATGCCCAGCATCTTTATCTCTCTACTACGCTGACCCCATCTGGATTTCTTGCAATTTTGTAGGGAAATCAAGATTAACCAGTAGATAATACTTGTACTCACATCTTTGTACCAGCTTAGATCCATAAGGGTTGTGTGTATTTTATCATTTATGTATGCTCTTTGAAAGCAGGCTCTGTTCCCAGTGCAATGTTTTTATTGCTGATTTGTCTCAATATGATTTTTATGATTAAAAGGTTGTTGTCACATTACATGGATAAAACATTGCTTTCTATTGTTATTTTTTAAGCCGGCTTATTTATGTTTCTTTTTGCTATAGGTACTTTGTCAATGGCTAATTCAGGACCCAACACAAATGGATCTCAGTTCTTTTTGACAACGGAGAAAACTGACTGGTGGGTAACACAGCATTTTTCGTCATTTATGAAAACAAATCAATAGTATTATAGATTAATTTTCTTGATGATGTTTTCCATCTAATTGGTGGGTTTCGTTTTATAGACATTTCTAAGACTTGATCAGGTTTGTTATGATCATGAAGTATTTATGGAGAGAAGGAGGCAGTTTTTGCGATCAAGAGTTATTCTTGAAAATGAAAATTGTATTTGATATCTGGTTAGTGACTATTTATACTGATATTTCATTTGTATTGTTTTTCCTCCTAGGCTTGACGACAAGCACGTTGTATTTGGAAGGGTTATCGAGGGCATGGACATAGTCAGAAAAATGGAGGTTTGTTTGAAATCAAATTACATCTTGTCTTTTTCATGCTCATTGTCCAATTCTCAGCTGCGCCAAATTCCAAAGTGTCTGAGAATCTGGGACACCTATTTTGAAGTTGAGAAAAATATATTTTGAGCAATTTAAGAAACTGTGGTGTAATGGTTAATGTGGAAGTCAATAACAAAACTACAATGTCACCCTTGATAAATATATCAATCATTGGTTTCCTTCAAGAACAGAATGTTTTAGCAATACAGATCTACCTCTACATGAACTGTAATAATTGTATACAGTACTTTTCGGATAGTATAATAGACCTTGCTTACAACAAGGTTGCCAGAATTTGTACAATTTTTAAACCCCAAGCTCTTGTGAAATCCAAGGTCCATGATCGGTGATGGTGGTAATGGCAAACTTTGTTAAAGCATTTCTGCATTAGATTTGGACCCATTGCATTGAGTTTGTTTCTGGGAATACCATGTTAGATTTGAGATTTTGTTACTATCATATATGACAGAAATTGAAATAGGAATGGGGATTTATAATATTTTTTCGTTAGCAGGGTGACCTTTAATTCCAAGCTCATTAAAACATTGCACACTGGGCCAAATGAATGTTGATATTCCTATATATATATATATATATAGATATAAATTGTTTCTTTTAAATATTTTATTTTATATTCAAAACATTTTGTTGACAAATCCATATAATTGATATCAAACATTTCAAACGAAAGTGGAAATCACTTGGATTGAAGGACCCAGAGGCATTCTATTTTTTTTTGGTAATAAGGGGACTAAAAGCTTATAAGATGTAAATGAACTCATCTGATGGGCATCAAAGTTGAATGCAAAATTTCATCAATTTTGGTACTTTAGGAATTGTACGGTCAAATTGTGGGAGAAAATCATTGAAATAGCTAGTCCTATTGTCATAACATTGTCCACCATGTCAAATCTTTGAAGGCCATTTTGAAGCATTGAATTAATGCAATCTCCCAGTGCTTATATTATAATATTGAAAAATCCTGTATCTATATATATGTATGTTTTATTTTCATTTACAGGCTGTCGGTTCCAAAGGCGGCAAACCCACTCAGAAAGTTACAATTGTTGATTGTGGCGAGCTAGTTTGACGATGTGTGTATATGTCTCTGTGTGCTTGTTGGAGTGTGCGCGCGCGCATGTTTATGTATACATGACTTTGTATGCTTGTGTGGGTAATGAGTGTGCTAACAATTTTTTTTTTATGTATAGACTCACGTTGTCTGTCTACATCAGACAATTGTTTACATGATATTTTGTTTTTATAATTGATGTATACGTTGTTGAAAAATATATTGTTATATTCATTAATTTTTGCCTCATGTTGGAATTTTATAATTCTATGCACAGTAGAGAATCAAATTTAGTATGAAAAGAATCTACATTCAATTGAATTCACGCAAGTAAAGTCTGATTGTGATAACTTGCGTGAGCAATATTATTACACCCCATTGCTGGTTGAAATTGCGTCCCACATGGATAAATGAATGCAACTAATGACAATCATTGAATTCCTCTTAGTCGCAGACAAAAATGATTGAACAGCCCATGTAGTGTTGCATTCTTGTTGGGGGAAAAAAGATCAAAATATCCACCATGAGACCTTTTGACAAACGGCAGGTTGTCAAGGTGGCAGGATGTCAAGGTGGCAGGTTGTCAAGGTGGACACATAGGTTTAGAAAATTAGAAATGTGTATAAGTGTGAGGAACAAGTGGTATTATGCAAATGCATCTTGGATATAGCAAGATTATCAGTTTTCATTACGTATCTATGTCAGGAAAAGGAGACTTATTTGACTTATTGGGTTCAATTACAATAACAGGCAGTTTGTATCCCTTGGATGTAATCACTGTTTGACAATGGCTTCTCATTGAGCCAATGTGGTTGTGGATTTTGGGGGGGGGGGGGGGTGTCATTCCTGTCGTCTTGCAACGCCTGGACTAAATCAAATTGGATTTGTTAAGTTTTTATATTCCATTTCACTTTCACAGTCTACAAAAGTCTTATGGCTATGGTACCAATTCACTCCATCCCTTCCTTCAAACTTCAAGCAGAATCTTGATTATTCAGTAATCAGTGAGAAAATTTCATTTCAATCTATAATAAAGCCATTTTGACCGTTGGTGCACTTTGCAGATATAATAGTTTTCTACTATAAATATGCATTATTATTAATATTATTATTATTATTATTATTATACTTAAGTGATGCTGCTCACAAGTCAATGGACATTCACAGACAGAAACACGTACCCAAGGAAATGCACAATACCATTATATAAACAAACATAAAACACATTTTTATTTATTTTTATTTTATTTTAATAGATTGAAAATGCAATGTGACACAATGGAAGAAAAAAACATAATTAACAATGCCACCTGTCATGTCGGCGATGATGATGATGGTGACGACAACAATGGTGATTTATTGAGTTTAAGTCTTGTGACGGTTGAAAGGATTATCATAATCAATTTTCACTAACATCAAGCAGTCTTCAGTAGTGTTATGAGACAGAGCAGCTGGTCCTCTTAAGCTCAGATGAATTGGCC
Organism: Dirona pellucida; assembly: GCA_030265205.1. Lineage (NCBI taxonomy): Eukaryota > Metazoa > Mollusca > Gastropoda > Nudibranchia > Dironidae > Dirona > Dirona pellucida. The sequence continues at coordinate 7,410 of JARDUL010136923.1, forward strand.
GTTGCCAAGAGAGCAGCCTGTGCAGCCTTCTCTAACACACGCCGGGCTCCAATGGGGTTGGTTTTAGGCGAGCACTCCACGAAGCAAGCAGCTCCGATCTCCTCAGACTTCTTCAGACCGTCTGTATAGGACACGTATGTTGAAGGGTCGCGTGGTGAGTCGCCTGAATTTGAAGAGCGGATATCTGACTTCAGTCCAACGATGATGAATGGGGTATCGGGGGCTGCATAGCGACGAATTTCTACATGAAATGGAATCCAGAAACGGGATAAGTGGAGAAAATAAGTAAACAAAACATATTATATTTTAGTAATTATAACATATTTGCACTACTCATTCATCATTTCATTGCCCTCTCTTCCTTCAAATCTTTTTCATTCGTTAATTTTAATTCTTTTTCTTCCGCCTCCTCATTATCCTCGCATTCTTCCACATATTATAAGGAATCTACAGTGAATTACATTGACCAATGGCATAATGGTGTACACAAAACAATAAAAGAAGTCAATTTATTAGAAGTCCATCTTCTTATCAGTCAATTAAAATAAAATGACAACATGCGGAGAATAGGACAAGATTGTTAGAAGGTTTCCCCCACCAACTTGACCTTGCTATTCGGGAAGTACCGAAAACAAATCATGATGATTCCTTATTCACCATTAGAAAGTTGTTTGTCAAGGTCCTTTTTACTCACAATAGAACGACCTTGGGTAAATGGAAAACCCATCCAACAGTTTTGGCCTATAGGGAACAAGCATGTTTAGTCATCGCGCAAATCGTCCACTAAGAGTTTGCCTTATGAGTTGACCACTGTGATATCTGCTGACACACTGACAATGACAAAGAACACCGCATCCCTAATGCATCTTTGTGGGGTCGGCTGGTTTAGGCTGCTGGGTCCAAGATCACGATATCCCGGTTTAAAATTCTTGAAATGATAGCCCTGGGAGAGACTCTTAACACATTTTTCCTAAATTGACAGGTATGAATGAGTAGAATAATAGAACTTAGTAGGGAAATGTTAACGTGCCAGTAGTAAGAGACAATAAACAAGACAGAAGGAGGATTGTCGAAAGAGGAGAATGAACCCATGCCTGGCACGACATCTCTATATCATCATTATCGCAAAACAAGAAAACCAAACTACCTGGAAGCCAATGATGATGAAGTCTGTCAAAAGAGGACGGTCTGCTGATGTCATAACATAGAATGTAAACATCTCCGGAGGCACACAGTCGTTCTCGAAGTTTCTCATATTCATCCTAAGAAAGTATATTTTTTTATTCAAATTATCAAAAACTAAGTTATAGTTATAGATGATAAACATAGAAATAGAAATAGAAGAAGTAAAGAAAATATATTAACATTCTCAAAGCCTTTAACTACAAATGTTATTAATGTCACACACTGGTTCCCTATCACTATCACAGATTGTTACCTATATTTAACTTATGATGTCCCTAATCCCTTATGCATTTCTTTGTTAACCAGGCGAATCTGGAACCGATTATATTTTTAAGTTTGTTTGTTATTGTTATCTGTTCTCTTCTTAATTAAGAACCGTGATTAAACAGAGTAGGGCCCGAGGGACCAACTCTGTGTCTGGTCGAGGACAGTTTACAAAGCAGAAGACATCGATGCGCAGACCCATGTAAAACGTATCCAGGTTAAGTGCAAGTCTGCCCCAATAGTACACATGGCCTGACACAGAGCTGGAAAATTGATGGATCAAGATATTAAAGCAAGCAGGGATCAGCCCACTATGCCAATAAACCTTGTTTGGTACAAGTACAAGAAACAATGTACTGTTCAATGTTACTGTTACTCATGTCAGGACCAGGCAACATGATTTTGTAGCCTTAGGTGTTCACCCAATAACTAGAAAATGTGGACTTTTTACCAAAGAGGCATGCATTTATAAGTTGTTTATCGAGTCCCCTTTATACCACATAAAGCAGTGTAGGGGCCAGTTATATGTCAAGCTATGAAGGGTGTACATGACAAATGGAAGTTAATCCCAATGTCAACGAGGACTGACACTGACACCACTCATCACCTTGCACATGACTAGAAAGGCTCTGCATTATAAATTAAAGACGAGCAGGTGATGAGCCCACTGCATGTATTTATAAGTGCGAGACAAAAATGGCTACAATTCAGATCATGACCACCATCAACCTTTGAAACGCATAGTAATAGTAGTAGTAGTATAGATAAAGTGCAGTTATAAAATTAAAAAACCCAAATGCGACTTAATGATTTAGCAAATTTATTGGCGTTGGACGTTCATGTGAACTGAGAATGTGAGCATAAATTGATACTGATTACAGTAGTTTGTGAAAAAAAAAAAAAAGGCTCACCACAACCCCCTTCCCCCCTCCGCTAAATTCACGTGCCCCTAATATCCGGTGGTATTCCCTTTTGAGAGGTCTATATTTTGATTGGTTCATAGGGTTGCTCGGATATTTTCTGCATAATATCATTATGTTGCGCAGAATTTAAAAAAAAAAAGAAAAACGGAAAAAACAAGATAATAATAATAATAATATTAAATCCACAAAACTTAAATCTCGGAATAATTTATTATAATATCAAAACCATTCATACGTTCAATAGACGATAAAGCATTGTAGAGTTCACATTTTAACTACTATAGTTTTGCATCAATGTGAACTCGAAGTGGAGGATCCAAAACTTTTCATAATTCTCACAAGGTGACGCTAGCAGCAACAGACACAATTTGATGCTTTTTTTTATTGGAGGGTTGCCTCTGATCTGCATGCCTTTCTATAGCTATTTTATGAGAATACTGACGACTGTGTCAGCTAGTTAGGGACATGGGTTTCTGAAAGTGAAAACCTTCGCACACAACGCGTAATCCTTTTCGGAAACCCCGTTGTCATTGTCACGTTTACTGTCACATCAATCACGTCTTCGGGTTTTGGGGTGTGGTTTTTTTTTCTCAGCAAAACTTACAAGCAACTAGGCCCTACCATGAAGATTTTAAGGACAATGCCGCCTTTGACTATAAGGCTTTTACGTGAAACTATTTTTAGATTTACACTTTCCTGGGGTTTTTTATTTGCCCCATTGGCTCCATTCTTCTAAAAAATAGAGAAAAGAACGTACCCGATTATTGCCCTTTGTTATAACCTCCCGTCGGTTTAGTTTAAACAAACATGTTCTTCCGAAACCCCGCTATCACAGCAACCTGTTTTGAACTTTTACAGCGCTTCTGAACGGAGTGTCCAGCTCCCTCCCCCCCCCCCCTCTCTCTCTCTCGCTCTCTCTGTCTCTCTCTCTCTCTCTCTCTCTCTCTCTCTCTCTCTCTCTCTCTCTCTCTCTCTCTCTCT
>JARDUL010137144.1:0-10761 GCA_030265205.1 Dirona pellucida
CGAATGGGGGTGTGTGTGATCAAAAGACTGAAGACATCGAAATACGATTAATGATATATATATGTAATGTATATGTTATATATCGATATGATGATATTTACTGATGTTCTTGTTATCGGGATTAAAATATATTGTTCAAAGCTTTGTCTAATTTCTAGATTGAAATTTTCATACCATGTTGGTAAAAACAACCATATTATTCAGACCCAAATTTTACTTAATACAGTTAGTTGAATCTGCTACAGATTGATCTAAGTAAATATCGCATCTACGATATTACGGAAGTCACGTTACCGTGACGTACATATGACGTAATTCATAACAGAGAGCAAGGAACTCGTCACAAGTCAAAATATTGTAGAACCATAGCCGTGATCCAGAATCTGAGTAGAGCTCGGATAGTGAATCATGTTTTCATAATAACACAACGTTTATTGTCGACCGAGCTTCTGTCGAGGGCTGCTTACACTCAGTTTTCCTCAAATGACTCGGTTGTGTGTGTGATTTGACAATGAATTCTTTGAGAAGATGGCTTTATCGACCGAAGGTAAAAAAAACCCTGGTTTTTGTCATGTCAGTTTGGAATCAGGAACAAAAAGTTTAAGACCTTAAAATTATATTTGATTATCTATAATCACATTTAACCACCGCCTTCGCTTTTAATTACTTAAGACGTCCAAGCGCAACGTTGATTGTTTTGATCAAAGGGTTTTCTCTTCTTGAGTCTTGAGGCCAGTATTATAAAATAATATAGCTAAATACCATTTTTAGGAACTTGGATTGGACAATAATGAAGGGAAGGCCGATAGCTTTCTTGAGAGGAAAATTTCATTGTTATGATAACATGTGACCCAATTGGATGACACACGGTAACCTAGATACATATGGAAGGATTTTTTACTATAAATATAAATAACAGGGAAATCAGATTATTTTTGTGTGTGATGATGACCACATTTTAAAAATAACCCACTGGGTTTGGAATAGGTTTCAGTTTCATCAGTTTCATTCATTGATTCTTTTAAAATGTCTTGAGAGATAGGTAGTAGTAGTATCTAGTAGTCTAGTAGTGGAGATCAAGTTTTCTCTGCTCCCATTTCCAAAAAAAAGTGAAAATATTGAATGTCTACCTTGTAATATTCCTTCTTCCTAGAGTTGAAAGGCCAGTTTCTTGTTGATTATTATAATTTCATATTTGAGGGAGTAAAAAAAACCGTAAGAATATATTTTTGTGATAGAACAGAGAATTTAAACAAATCAACAAGTAGTTTCTTTGACTTTGGAATATAGCACACTGTTCCTCTTTGTCGGGCTGCTGACAGACAATGTAAATATATAGTAATGGAACCCGAGCCATTTTAGTGCTGGGGGGTCAAATCTTACAAACCATTCAAGTGCTTTTACTTACTTGTAGGCCAATTATTAGATCCATGGATTTTTCATTCACGGTTGCTTCCTAAATGCAAGGGGTAGGGAGAACCTTTACATCACCATTCACACTACTGGACTGGCACTAACACACTCAAGGGGCCTCAGGAGTGTCAACGGGACATTGTTTTTTGTCGGGGTAGGGGTATTGAAGACTGAGAAAAGTGATACATCATCTGTTGACAAATTCAATGTACGCCTTGATCCCAGACCTACCTACATTCCTCTCTCTCTCTGTTTCAAAACTATTCAGTAACCATGGATATTGGGTACCCAGTGCATAGTTTTAAATATTACTAGCACTTTACATACATCCCATCCCATATTTGATAAGGGAATAAATGAACTTTTGTCTTCATTTTATTTATGTTTAAAAAAATTTTGTCCTCCAGAGGTCTGATCCGTCCTTGCTGGCACAGTTTTACTTTGCTGATGAGGAGCTGAATCTCATAGCAGCAGAACTTGATGGGTTTGAAGGCCGGAAAGACCCAGAAAGATGTGCAGCTCTTGTGAATCAGTTGAGAGCATGTCAGGCTCGAGTTTTGAACATTGTGTCCCAGATGATGGATGAATCTATCAAGGATCAGCGAGCATTCAGAGATTTTAGAGTTAAATTTCCTGATGATGTCATCCAGGAAAATTTAGCTGGACAGTTGTGGTTTGGGGCTGAGGTACATGCTTTTTATATATAATTAACTTTCCAGCTTTCCGAAATCTTCTGTTGATGAGAGATTGGCCTTAAATCTAGTGATGCGTTGCCGCCGCTCGTCTTGCGGCATCGCCAATGACCTACTTCTATGCTGTGCAGAGTTTCCGTAACCAGTGATGACATCACACACAAACTTGCTACCCTGTTGTCATGGGCTAAAAATTTATGTTGTATGTTATGGTGGTGTGTCTTTCAAAGATCGAATAGCAATATAATCTGGCATGTATAGGCTGGTAACCCCGTATTATTTGTGAATGGGAATGAATAATGGATTTCCTGATGTTATTTTTAAACTGCACAGAGGTCCCCCTTTAATGCTACTTCAAATCACACAACCTGTTGATGCTAATTTACTCACTTGAAGGGCATAGTTTTAAAGGGAAAATATTCACAAATATTTATTATAATCAAGCTCAATTCATTCCAGTATTTTCACTTCTTATACATTGAAATAAAAACACGACAGACCATAGAAAATAGTCTACATAAACGAGTTATTACCCCAATGTAGCATTGCGTGATTGTTGACAATGCCATTCCAATTTTCAGAAAAGCCTTTCGATAAATAGTCATAAATATGCATGGTCTTTTTTAAGTAAATTGAAAATAAGACCCAAATTATCCGAAACAAACACACCATAACATGCAAAATACGTGACCCGCTTTTGTTTCTTATACCTATTTTTATTTATATAATATAAATATAATATTCAATTTATATGACAGGACGTTAATATGTGGTGTCCTCATCAGCTTCCATTTATGTTTGGCTTTGCTTTATCACAGTTAGTACAAACATAAGCGCTTAATGTTTAATGTTCAAGAAATTTGATTTTGCAAAGACTTTGTATTGAGAAAATGGATTCATGAATGAACATGAATGCCTTTTTCAAGCTCAATGGTGCAAAAAAATAGTCTTTAAAATTTGTTGTTTTTTTGTATTCAGTGTTTAGCTGCTGGTTCGAGCATTATGAACAGGGAAGTAGAGAGTGCCTGTATGAGACCATTGGCTAGAGCTCTTACAAAAAACTTGGACAGCCTTAGAACCATTCTTAGAGGACAGTGCCTTCATAGTGTTGATGAATATACAGATTTGGTAAGTAATGCTACCGCAACAGGTTTCAACTTCCTTTATAAAAGTAATACAAAAGTTGCATTTTTTCAAGAAACCTAAATTGTTTGAAGATAAAGATCGGGTTGTTTTTTATGTTCCTAAAACAAGTAATCATCCAATAATGTTTCCAGGATAATGTTATTATGTGCTGACCATTATGCTCATACTCTTGGTACCTCTCTTTTGTCCATCTTTTTGTTTCTAAAGTTTTCACCTCTGGGTTTTGTCAATCGTTAAACAATATCAAAAGTTTCTATAATTACAATAATGAATTGTAACTTGTTTTCATTGTTGTACTGACACATGCAGGGGAATAGGATCCAAATCAAAAGGTACAGGAGAAAAATGAACAAAAATGTTATCATCGAAATGTGTTATTTTGTAAACTTGGTAATATTTAGGTCAGAATTGGCGTGATGCTGTTATCCATAATTCTGGTTCTTTGTTTTTTTAATTTATTTTCTATATTCATTTCAGATAAGAGAAAACCTGATCATTTTTGACAAGTTATTTGCTGAATTTGAACTGAGGTAAAACTTTTTCCCTTGAATTTCAAAACACCCTGTCCAATTACTTACTAACATATTTAAATCATCAGTAAATTAAATGCTGAGTACTTTTTATGAGAGAGTGTTAACCTTTCTTCATGGACTGATCACTTTTTGAAATCACAGTTGGATTGTGGCAACTCTGGGTTTTCATTTTTATGTGATTTGGTCTATGTAGAACCAGCTTTGGTGTTGCTGTAGTTAAATATTGAACTTTGATAATAAATCATATATTTCAAGATTAGCTATCTTTATCTTAAATGTGCAAACTTATGTTAGTTCCATATTTTTTCTTTTCTTTTTTTTTTAAAGAAAAGAACATAGTATCATTATATTTTAATGTTTGTTTGTCCACAGTTATGTGAGTGCAATGGTTTCTGTTAAGACTGCTCATGAATATGACATGATACAAGAGATTACAGTCTTATTTTCAGAGACTGTTCAACGGTAAGTTATGATCACTTTATTATTAAAAACTTAATGATTATTACTTTGTCTTATTGATACACAGGGTTCAGAAGAAATGTACTTCAACCACTCATGATTGTTGAATAATTGAGAAAAACATAAAGAGCAGCTTCAACCATATCTGCTTCATTTAATGTTTAATTACATTGTTTCATATTGAAATACAGCATATATGGGTTCTTGTCCTGTTATTCGTTATGCAACAAAATGCTTTGTATACATAGAAATTTTCGTTGCAAATGACACATTATAGATATTATATTATTGAATATATTTCAAACTCAGAGCTCTCAGTGTGGGACTATTAACACAAGAAATGATAGATGAATATGATCCAGCCCTTATGTTCACCATTCCACGGCTTGCAATTATATGGTAGGTTTACTCTTTTGTACTTCCAGGTATTAAATTTGTTTTTAATTTATTGAATTTCAGTAGATTATAAGAAGGCCCTGAATACTTCTCTCATCATATCAATTCATGGCACCAATTTAAAGATTGAATTCAAAGTATTTAATGTGCATTTGCTTTTAAAGGACATATATGAATTTGATTCTTAAGTTTTACTTTTGTTCCAAATTATTTTGTATTATCCAACTTAAGCACCTTTGTATTTTTTATTGACATGTATTGAGAACTAGGAATGTCCATTGAGCACATTTTCTTTGTTTTTATTACTAACACCGTATTATTTTTTAGATTATTTTTTATTTTTATTTTACAGTATTCTTGCCTGTGAAGTTGAGCTTTTATTTCAGTGACTGATGATACTTTTTTTTTAAATACATTTGAACAGCGGCGTTCTCATTTTCAAGGATGGACCTCTCAACCCAGACAACGACCCTTGGAATATTTCAGAAATGTTTAGACCTTTCCAAACTCTTCTTTTGAAAATAAGGTAAGGTTGGTTTACATGTTCAGAACTAGGGGTCTCACTAAAAACATGGGAACTCTTTAGGTCCCTCAAGGTCTTTCAGTCCATAGAGCAGGTGCTTATCCATAGAGCAGGTGCTTATCCCAGCTTCTTTTGTCTTAAGTGGACAAAGCAATGGTTTTATTACCTCTCGATTGAACCATGGTCTATGACAGATTGCCTCACCAGCTTTGATCTAGAACCCATTCCAAGGGGTTCATTGTAATGGCAATGTGAACCTAGCACTTTGCTCTTGGAGTTATACCACTTTTCTCTCTAGTCCAACCAACTGCATGGTGATCATCATAATGTGAATTATGGGAGATTCATAACTTGCTTTATATTGTTTTTAATGTGGCAAGCTTGTAGGTAGATTTGTTAATTTTTCCAGGGAATTTAAATATTGATACAGGAAGTCATGTTTTTGTCACTTGTAATGTGTTCAAGGGATGAATTTGATTATCAAGATTGCTTACATAGATGATACAGGCCGTAAAAAGATACTCTTGTAAGATTTTTTGATCAGTCAAATCCAAGCTAGAGCTCATACTGAGTGCTGAAGGTTTTTAAGTGCTTTAAATTATTAGAAATGGAAAGACATTGTCTTGAAGCGTACAAAATGTTTTTAAAAACACAGCTAAATATGCTCAGCAGTCTGTTCTTGAAACCTATGACATTGACTTTTCTGTTTCGCTTGCATCAAAAATATTTGCCATTTTCTTTTCACATTATGTTCACTTGCAACTGTAATTTTGATATTTGTATAGTGCTTGGTATTCTTTGGTCCATGAAATATAAGTTTTATGTTTGAAATGGATTCAGCTTTTTACATGTAAATATAATTTTACTCAATAGATTTATGCATTGTTTCAACATTCATTATTATCATAAGGTTTTCACTGCCATCTCAGTATTAATTATTTGTGAAATTCTACCACGAAATTAACACTATCACCTTTCTCTTGTTAAAATCACAGGCCGATTAGGCCCTTTACATTTTTGGACAATCTAAAATCAATCTAATATTGAAGGGAAATAAATTAAGGCTGTGTTTGGGTTCAAATATTCCAATCTATGGATGGGTAGTGAAAGAATTATGTTAAAAGTAATTCCTGTAGAGGTCAATTTGATTAAAGCACCTTACACAATGCAATGCCAAAGGCATTTTATGATATAAAAGGCCAAAAAAGTTTTTTATGTTCAGCTTTTTTCTTCTTCACTCCCTTAGTTCATGTTTTGACTTAACATCTTCCCATGTCACTCACTCCTTCCATTATTAAATCTTTCTTCACTGTGCATGTCAGGACATGAAATGTAGAGTTAATTTCAAATTTCATGTACTTAGTTTTATTCAGTTTTTTGGGGTTTTTTTTATTTTTTATTCGACAGGGAACTACTGGGCATCTTAACCCCTGAAGAACTTTGTACTTTAGAAAGAGCTTTGTGTAGCCAAGATGAGCCATCTTTTCTTCTCAGTCTTGAAGAAAAAAGAAAGCAGGCCCGTGAAGAAAGAAGAAAACACAAGAAAGAGAGAAAAGACAGCGGAAAAGCTAAGAACAATAAAAAACCATCAGATGGTGACACTGGTAGTGTAGACAGTGAGCTTACAGCAAGGGAAATAGCAGAAAGGTTAGAGGCTCTAGCTTTGAATTTTGAAGCTTCTCATAATAACCCTGAAGTTGCAGATGATTCAAACAACTCAACCAGCCAAGCTGTGTGTGATAGTAACGCTAAGGGTGAGGATTTGCCATCCTCATCCCTGGCACAAAATGGTGATGTTACCCCTGGGAATGTCCACAATTCTACGAGTACCCAGGGGCTTGTGGGTGATTTAGGGTGTGTTGAGGACTTGTATCGTGAGGCAAATCTTGACAGTTCTGATATGATCTCTGTCCCAGCAAGTGCCTACCCGGGACACGATTTGCTCATTCAAGGAATACAGATGCCATCGCAATTCATGAATGGTGGTGAGCACGGTCAGACTGACGTAGATGTTCATAGTCTGTCATCTCTGAACCACCCCAACATTGACAACGACGAAAGCTCCTATTCGCTAAATGAAAATTCTGAGAATCACGACGAAGTATTGAATACCCGAGATCGATTTTCGCTCAACAAATGTGACAGCAAAGATTCGGGACTGCAGAGTGAGATTGTCAGCAACTCGGGGAGTATGTTCACAATTTCATCCAGTGATTCCAACCAGCAGATACTCAGCTCAGATTCAATCCCCACACCCTCAGATCAAAACTGCACAGACTCTAATAGTGAAGATGCAGAGTCTAATGACTTAGCAATGGATGGAGATGGCAACAGCTCCAAGGCACATCTGGAGAATAGTTCAGACAGCTCAGCTACCATTGTCAGTGTGATGCCGACTGAGACAACAACAATTGAAGGTAAGGTGGTATATTTCATTATTACAAAACTACTATTGAACTGTGCAACATTATTTTCAATTGCATGCAGTTCCTACCATCTTCTTTCTGACTACATTATATTTTTTATTTATTGATTTTTCATATTCCTCTCTATTCATGTTCAATTTTACAATGGCTTCAGAAAATATTTTAAAGTTTGAGTCTTTCAATGTTATTACCCTATGCAGTTTCCATTACAGAAAAAAATATAAAGAACCTGAAAATGATGCATTGTGTGTGTGTGTTGTGTTTTTGTGTTTTTCATGCTTTTACACAATGTTGCCCCTATCATCTTGGTTAACGTTGTTGTTTAGGACACAAGAGGTCCCAGGTTTTAATATGTGTTCAGGTTTGTTGTTTTTTCTGTAATGAAATTGCATATGGTCATCCCTTAAATGTAGAAAAATTAGTCAATGTCGTCTTAAGCAATAACTCAAAAACCATGTTGACTATCATTTTTTAAGTAATCACTTTCTGAATATTTCAAAATATAATCTTTGATAAATGATTCCATAATCTTACACAAAATAGAAGTCAAACTTACTGGTCTATGATTTTCTGGATCACCCCTGTCACCTTTCTTGAAAAATGTTGTCACATTAGCTTTCTAATGTCATCTGGTAAAACACCCTGAGAAACAGATTTATTGAATATTATAAACAGGGGATTGCACAATTCCAAAGCCATTTCTCTTAGCCATCTGGGGTGCAATTCATCTGTTCCAATACTTTGAGAATCGTCAAGACAAACAGTTTTTACAAATATATTGTCTCTCTTGAAATTATGAGATTTACGAATTACTAGCTTCAGGCACTCCATCTCATTTTTGAGATTTGAAATAGTATTAACATTACTTCTATTGTCGAATTTTGGGATGTTGTGAATCGTCTCTTTGACAAACATTCGTAAAACAATTATTGAGAATATCTGCATTATCTTCATCATGATAAATGTTATTTCCAAAAGCATCTTTTAAGATGCCAATTCCAGTTAACACATTTCCAAAAAAACATCTGCTCAAGACTTGCAGTTATCTGCCAACTGATGTTGGAATTTCTTTTGCAACTTACCTCATAATTTCTTGCTTTTGTGTAAATCCTGAAGTCAGTTTCTATCCAAGATTTCGAGACCTATTAAAATGTTTTGCATTTTAGATTAAAATTGTTTTTTTCCACCATATTGTATATGCTGATTACTTCTTGGCTTCATAAAAGTCATCATGATCATTTTGTATTCAATTAGGTATCAACGGTTTGAGACCAGGAAATGAGGTGGAAAGGACCAGAAATGAAACGCTACCTTCTGATAAGGCCAGCATTACACAAGATTTGAAAGACATTGAAACTGCCAGAGTAGATTATTATGATGATAACATCCAAAAGGACGGATCTGAACATTCGATATCTGATGATACATCTGTAACGGAAGCTGAAATTGAAATACCTAAGACAGATGTTGAGATTGAAGTATCAGCGACTTTGTCGAATACGTCCGACAATATTTATACGGCCAACAGTGATATTTCTTGTATTCAAGACGCAAATTGTAGTAGTGTGGATGCAGAGAGTGTTGTAGACTCAGCTCAGACTTTGTCATCAGTACACATGCCAAAAACTTCAGCTAGAACTGATCTTGATGAAAATTCAAACCATTCCCACGATGCATCCTGTGATAAAATAGAACCCAAAGTTGCGAGTGAAAGTGAATATTTGCACGGAACTAAAGTAGTAAACGGTGATAGTGATTGTTTGTCTTGTGATACCTTAAAAGATTTCCATTCGAGGGATGAAGTTGATATTCACTCAGACTCTTTAATTAACGAAAACAGTATTTGTATTACTATAGAAAATTCTGCTACAGATAATTCTACAGTCTCTGATGGTCAGAGCGAGAACAAAGAGAGTATAATGAACTGTGATTCAAGTAAAGGTGCTGTCTCTTTAAAAGAGGAAGATGGTGATCCTGCTCAGCAAGGTCCAACATCAAACCTTTCTTTTTCACCAAATACATGTGTTATTGTAGATGACACTTCTGTTGGTCCGAATCTCACGTCAGACGTTTCCTCATCAACTGATCACGATGTTGTGAAAACGGAGTCCGGTTGCTCCTCTTCTACACAACTCAAGGAGACGTCTCAATCCTTGGAGGCAGCGCCCAAAGCTCTACCTAGCTCTGGTGCAAAAGGTGGGAGGAGTGATCACCACAAGGGTGTTTTGAATGTGAAAACTAAAGCAAGTTCAAAACGACGGAGTAAAAACCCGGAGAGGAGAGCTCGTAGGCAGGAGGCAGGTTCTTGTCGGTCCAGGGACTCCAAGCCAGTGCTTTGCCCTCATCATGCAAAAATGATCTTGGAAGCCCATCAACAGTTGGACAATGAACAGTAAGTTGTTTTGGTGCTCTATGGGAAGTGCTATTTTTTTTGTCTTGCAATTGCCCTTCTTCATTCTCTCTCTCTCTCTCTCTCTCTCTCTCTCTCTCTCTCTCTCTCTCGCTCTCTCTCTCTCACTCTCTCTCTCTCCCCCCCCCCCCCTCCCCCCCCCCTCTCCCTCTCTTATCTCACTCCCTTTCTCTGTACCACTTTTATATATTATTAAGTGGGCTCCTGTCCACTATTGTGACAGTTGAAATTATATATATATATGTGTGTATATGAATACGTACACACAGACAGACATACATATAGGTGTGAATACTTGCCCATTCATAGACAAGGTTAGTGGGTAGTCAATATGGATGTCAATTTTCTCATTTTCAGTTACAACAGTAGCGATACAAGTTCCTACACTTCAGAATGTGGTGATCAAGAGGAAATTGCCTTGGCCATTGAAGCAGCGGAGAGTGCTACGAGAAATCATGTCCGAGCTCGATTTAAAAGCAGCAGCGATATGATTCATCGCCTTTTTGTTTGCATATCTGGTGGGTTGAAATATTATGCTGCTCTCGATTTTCTTTAAATTTTATTTTGTCCTTGTAAATTTTTAGCACATGAGAAAATGCTCAATACTGCAAGATATTTAAGACCTGAATTCATTTCAGATCAAAGTTATTAGATAAGTGGAAGTAAAAGTAATGTTGTTGTTGTTTTTTATCGAATCCCCTTTATACCGCAATAAGCAGTGTAGGGACCAGCCATATGTCAAGCTCTGAAGGGTGCACATGAC
>JARDUL010137476.1:0-10756 GCA_030265205.1 Dirona pellucida
TATGTATCTATCTATCTATCTATCTATCTGTCTATCTATCTATCTATCTATCTTGCATATGTGTATGTGCCTATCTATATATCTATCTCCTGATATGAATTGAATTACCTGGCTACCGATTTTGTCACTAGGTAGATAGGAAAGACCACATAAATTATGCAGGTCACCTGCTTCAAATATAATATCGGTCCTCAACTTGTTCGTTGACCAAATTAAAAACGAAACCAAAATTATTTTATTTTTTTAAATGTTATGTGCATAAATACCACCCTCCCCGCCAACCCGAGTTAGGGATAAGACCTTACTTGAATGCGTTCTGAATGAGATCGGAAATAGCCACGAAAAACAAAAGTCCTTTTCCTCCACAGACAGCCTGATTTGCTCACGGCGTTCCAGGTCCTGCATGTGCTTGATGCGTGGCATAGATTGGTGTCCTAGTTTGGGGCGGGGGAAGGGGGGACCGGGGGACGGGTAGGAAAGATATAATAATAATATTATGATAAATTGAATGCAAATATTATGGAACAGACACATTCACAATCGTTGTCGTTGTAAAATAGCCGATGGCGCAGTGGCCAAGTCACTGGCCTTTGGTACGAGAGGTCGCGGGTTCAAATCCTGGTGGAAGAACTGGTTTTTATCCCAAGACCTTGATCCCACTTTGCGGCGCTGCTCTGCGGCTGACGCCTGGGTTATTACGGCCTAACCTCGGAATAGACCCTAAAGACAAATGTCCCCCTGGGATGAATAAAGGGAATTTATTGTTATTTTTATTTATTATTTATCACTGACTCTAAACGGACAAATATAACTTGGCGGGAAGTGTGCACTAAATTACACCAAACTAACGAAAATGTAAAAGTAGGTTCAAGGAAACGAAATATGAATAGTCTATATATTTATTTAGTGATAAAATTGCCTTTATTTTGCATACAAGAGCATATTATTTTTCGTCTTACATGAATATTTCGAAGACAAAATTAATAAGAAAAGACCGAAATGACTCAAGCGCCATCCGCAGTCGTGCAAGGGGAAGACAATCCACAATTCTGTCAGCCACATTGGAAAACATATCAATGCAATGGGTCCATAGGGGGAGTTGTAAACAATAGTGGTGTGTATAATAAGCTTCAAAAGGAGACAAATTACATAAGTTAACGTTTCGGGTTTCCCCTTTATCAAATGAGATACTACGACGAAAATACAAATTAAAAAAATGGATAGAGGGGAGAAGTGCGTATCTATCTAGGTTCCCCCCTCAGAAAAAATAATAACCCGAATGAAACGTTACCCTATGTAATTTGTCTCTTTTTGAAGCTTATTTTACACACCACTATTGTTTACGTTTTACTGGCTTAAAGCAGCCTCGCCACATTACTTTTGATTATACATAGGGGGAGATTGGGCGCATTGTCAGGAACGACGTCAGTAAAAATAAAAAATAAAAAAATAAAAAAATAATGTAAAAAAAACAGACAAGGGCTTAGTCTACATGGAATTACCCGGACTGAGAGGATTCATAATATACCATTGAGTACTCTAAGGGCGGCCACAGAAAGAACCCTTTTTTCGTCATCGGCGCCACATAGCGCCGTCGAAGGCATAAACTCTCTTCTTTTTTTGTCTTTTTTTGGGGGGGTTAAATTTCATAAGCGTTCTGTATGAATAGCGAACAACAATCTGCAGGCATCCTCCCTGTGGCTGCCCTAAGGTCTCTGGAGGAGATTAGGGTAGACCAAAAGTGAAACACACAAACAAGCGTCCGTATTGACAGTCCATGCGTTAACTGTTAGCATAATAGTAATATTAATAGTATGCATTAACTGTTAGCATAATAGTAATAGTAATATGTAGTAATAAATGGCATTTATTTAGCGCTTATCCACAATCGTCACCATGCTCTAAGCGCTTTACAGTACAGTAGCACATAATTTGCCCTGGGGCAAAGCATATTGGATTCCTTAACATCAATCAAGTTAGAGACTATCCATGTGACGCAGTCTTGGCGCTCTTAATTTATTACTAATATGTTGGCACTCTTATATATTGCTTTGAATTATATTCACAAAATAACGGGATTATAGTGATTTTCAGCATGCACACATTATGTCTCATCATTCAACGTAGCGACTGTGTCGTTACGGCCACATGCGACTCACAGGTAAATAAGCAGGTAATGAAATGACGAAATGGACCTATGGGACAATAATATAGTAATACGATTTTTCCCAGCAACTTCACCTGGCTGTTGCCGGGTTCTATCGACCCATTCATATTGATATCCGAGACAACAGTTGTGTAAAGAGTACATCACAAGAACTTAATGTCTGACGATGTCAGGTTTCGAACCAAGAATCTCACGTTATCGGTTACTGCAGTCAATACTATGGAAAATGTACTTCTCATATAGTAAACAATAGTGGTGTGTATAATAAGCTTCAAATAGAAACAAATTACATGGGTTAACGTTTCGGGTTTCCCCTTTATCAAATAACATAGGTACTACGAGGAAAATACAAATAAGGTAATATATGACAGCACTTAGATTGTAATGAAAACGAAAACTGGGATAAGCTTCAGTATCTACTTAGTCTATGAACAACAAGGATATTGTAATAAATCAACGTTCATCTCTTACACTGAGGAGTTCAAATATATTAACCAAAATATCTGGCGGTAGAAGGGACCACTGTGACGCCATCTTTGATTTATATTATTTCAATTATTATTGCACAGACGACTCATCTCATAGCAAGAGTGTAAACAAATTTGGTCTTGCTTTTGTTTACATGGCAATATCAAGTCACATGACTCATTACGTGCGTTCAACATAATTATCTCTTGGTGCAAAATGAGAAGTGATTGCAAAAATAAGTGCGAACTACCAAGATACTGACGGACAGGTTGAATAATAATTATTCTTGGTAATTTTGAAACCAGGTGGCAGCTCTCAATTGTCCTATAACTGAGTAGTAGCCACAGGGGTAAAAGCAAAGTGTTTACTGGTAACATGTATGGGCCTCATGGTACATTGTTGTCCAATTAACTGGAAAAGGTATTTAGACGCAGTGGGCTCATCACCTGCTCGTCTTCAATTCCTGATGCAGAGTCTTTCTAGTCATGTGTTAGGTGATGAGTGGTGAAATCCTCATTGACATTTGGATTTACTTACATTTGTCATGTGTACCCTTCAGAGCTTGACATATAGCTGGCCCCTACACTGCTTCTTGCGGTATGAAGGGGACTCGATAAACAATTTTAAAAGAGACGTAGACGTGTCTATAGGGAATACATTAGAGGCTTCCTTAAGTCAAAACAAACCAAAGCAAGCGACGTTTCGGCCAAAGGCCTTCGTTGAGCGACAAAACAAAAAGGGACAGTTGCATTTTAAGTTTAAACGTTTTATTATTCCTTTAGATGGAGGAGGAGAAAAAGAAGGAAGAGGAATATGAGGAGATTGAGAACAACAAAATTAACAACAATAATTCTTCCATTTATTCATCACTGTGCAAAGTGGATTCTTTGTCGCTTGACTTATAATAATTTTGGGTTTTTTCTGTGATGATCACTACATTCGGTGGCATATTAATAACAATCATATTTTAAGAACAGAATAATCATCTTGAAGTGAGTAAATTATTATTAATAGAAACGAAACAAAATAGCAACGTCTTGACACTTCATAGTGGCAACGTCCAAACTGTTATGTTGTCTTAGCGGCAGGGGAGAAAACTCTAAAAAACGTCGAAAGCCGCGCCAGCGCCAAACGAATGGCTAAAAACAGCGGCTTGGTGAATTTGAGGGCTGTACCAAAACCAGCATAAAAGTCATTAAATAACTAATGATTCGAAGCGATTAGTGGAATATCCTAGAATATGATATATTTCAACTTATTGAAAAATACGTTATGTTTTCACTATATCATTCAGACTATCCCATGCTATCTAGTCTAGTCTAGAACTAGACTAGAAGAAGTAGAACTAGAGTCAGAGTCAGAGTAGAGTCGACTTTGTCTTACTTTAACTTTAATTAACTTGAACTTCTTACTCTGACTGATATTGATAACAACATGCAAAAAAGAAGTGAAGTGATGGCCACTTGTTTTTAGCTTTCTAGTACTTATAGTCTAACTTAGTCTTAGATTAAAATTTATACAGATCGAAGTTAAAAAGTTCAGATGGGTACGATTGGTGGTTGGATGGCATACACACCCTCCTTCCCCTACTCCTACTCATCCCCCAGGTTCACTTCTCTCTCACACTGACACTGTGACACGCAGCCCCAGTATCTCTAGCCTAGCCGACAAGAAAGTGAAAGACTTGGATTGTGCATTTTCGTAGTAAATTATTAGTACATTTTATTTTAGTGTCAACACCAAGCCAAAGCAAAAGTGAATATTATTTTTAGAAACCTCATTATTGGTGATTCAGTGATTCGTCTACAACTGACTTACACAAGGACCTTTTCCTTGAAACACTTTTTTATTTTACGGTTCCGTTTAGAGTTAGATCTAGAGTCTAGAGAGTCCACTTGAGTTGAAAAAATGAAGCAGTCAACTCTCTATTCAATGGTAAACACTGGCAAACAACAAAGTACAGATTCTCATGATTCGGATGACACCGTTAAGAATAAAGATAAAGGAAAAAATCAAAAGATTAACAAGTTGAAATTGAAGCCTGCTGCTGCTGCTCATGATGGAGAGAATGTAAGTCCTGATGATGTAGAGAGCCATTTGAATTTGATGAATAGTGAGACTGAGAAGAGATTAGACAAGATTTCAAGAAATATGGCCTCTAACTCTGTTGCCGTTGCCCAACCAGAAGATCGATGCAAAAGCCCATCATTATTTGATTGTGAGAGTAAACAAATTATGTCATATGAAGACTTTATTAATGAAGAAATTAATGATGAGACAAAATCAAATCCAAATTCTGCGGTCAGTGAGCAATCCTGTAAAAATGATGAAAAGCATGAAGAGGCGGAGGTACCAAAGCTTGAGAAGAATCATAGTCATAGTGGTAGTGATAAGAATAAACCGAAACTCAAGGACGGCATCCAAATCCAGGATGAAAGTGAAATGGGCGCCAATGATTTGAAATCAAAAGAAGATGACAATAATAAACAGTCAATTTCTTATAAAGACTTTCTTGGAATGTTTAAGCCTGCTCCTGACTCAAGTGAAACTGATACAGATGCATTGAAAATTGATGAAGACCAAATGGAAATAACAAAAGAGGAGGACACCAAAAAAGATGAAATGGTAATGAAACCGGAACCTGTCAAATATAAATCTATAGCTTCGTATTTTAAATCATCATCAAATTTGAAGACTGGCCCTTCAACTTCAACTACCATTACTGTAATTGCTGAAGTACATAGTGCCCCTTCGTGTGAAGCAGAGTTATCCCCAAAACCAAGTAGACTAAAAAGGAAAAAGGAAAAATCGACCGTTGACATTGTCCCAGCAGAATCTTGTAACAACACTAGCACTGGCAGAAAATCAAAAAATGATCATGACACAATGAATGAAATTGTTTTGCTGAGCTCTGAGACAATTGATGTTGTGGACTGCTCGGCTGAGCAAGGAACCCGGAAAAGAAAGTTTGAAAATGAAAGTCCAATAGAGACATCGTCAGACTCTCATTCAAAGAAAAAGAAGAAAGAAACGTGTCATTCTAAAGATGAAAATTCGACAGACAAAAAGAAATCTAAATCAAGTGATCTGTCATCTCCCGTCACAGTTACTCAATCTGGACAGAGCAGGCTTTCCTTTGGAGCCTCTGGCCTTACAATTACCACTAAGAATAAGAAGCCGTCAGAGCCAGTGGACAAACCAATGATGGAGGAAGCAATCAATTCACCTGAGGAATTGAGCTTGGCCAGTGAGGCAAATAATAGTTTAAACAATAAACTGAGCTCTGAAACCAAAGGGAGAACTGTTAAAAGATTGAAATTGAAATCAAAATTGTCCTCGGAAGGAACTCATTGCAAAGAAAATGGAAAGGAAAATCCAGAGGATGGACAAGTGACTGGTGTGAAGGATGCTGCTACTGCTACACCTCAGCTGTCGATAAAAGATGACACCACAGAAGAAGCAACACATACAGAGGGGCAGAAACAAGGCAGACTGAGACTAAGGTATTGTAATTAAATTATAGTAAGATCATTTTCTATTATTATTGTTTCTCAATTTAGATTTAAAGTTTCACTGTGTTTACTTTTTGTGCAGTTTAGTGACAAAAAATTATTGATTTAAAAGGTAACTTTGTTTCTAGGTGGTGGGTTGATCAGTTGCTTCAAATCTTTGTGGATTCTTGATCGCGATTATCTACAGCTGTAGTATGGTCCACTGCTCCCTACACTTGTGATGTGATGCAGAACTAGAGTCAGAGTTAGAGGGGATCTGAAGTCTGAAGTGGAGAAAGTGGTTTGGGGATTAAAAGAAACTTAAACTACCTACATCTTCTGTAAGATTAGCGTGGCGCTTACTAATAAACTCACCCTCTAGGGGTTGAATTCTGCAATGACCTATTTCACACCTTTTTTTTTTTTAGCTTTTTGTTGGGGTTTTTTGTTGTTGTAATTTCATTCTTCCTTCGGGAGATGGTGTCTGGGCCTTTCCGACTATCACTGCATTCATTTTTATTAAATATATTGTTACTCATATATTCATAATCCCACGTCTTGCTTGCTTTGCAGAAATCGTAGACCTGCAGGAGCAGAAGAACAAGTGGAACCTCCGACCCAAAAACAGTCAGGAAAAATGAAACCTGAAGAAGATGGTGAATCAAACAAAGATGTTGAGGTTAGTGAAGATGAAGGAGACACACCTATCATAAGACGAAGCAGTCGTTTGAAAAACACACAATCCTCAAAGAAAATTGAAGTCGTTGAAGTGGATGATGATGATGATAATGCTAACCAAAGCAATAGGAAACAATCTGCAAAGGAAAGGCAGAAAAAATCGTCCAAGAGCATTGATCTGACCTCAGAAAAGACGGATGGATCTCAAACTGTGAAGACTGCAAGTAAGTATTGACTTGAATTAGGATTGTAGAATTTCAATTCAAATATATTATTTTTTAGATCAGAAAGCATTTCTTTGGTGATGAAAGTAATTACGAACCCGGACAGGTACTGTTCAGGCTGTCGTCACTTTTGGATTTGATGTGATCATGATGTCATTTCTTAATATTCTGAAGAGGGGATAGACTTAAAAAATTGTCTTCTTCTTTTAGTTTTGAAACTGGCGTCAGTTTGTGCCAATCAGGTTGTTGTTTTTGTTTTGTTGGGGTTTGTTTTTAGCGGGGGGGTGTTGGGGTTTGTTTTTGTTTTGTTTTTTGCATGACCCGTTGCCGATGTGAGTTGTCCTAGAAACATTTCTCGTGCAGTGGTAGAAGTAGTTAATTTTGTTATGTTTGATTTTTGCTTGTTGGGTGAAATTGTGTGTTTAATTCAATATGAATCCATATCTTTTTATTTTGACATTTTACGATCTACTTATTATTTCAATGTTTTAAATACTTTTTAAAGTTATCTAATCCAAATTTGAATGCTAGCGCTAATATATAAATTCAGATATCAATTGCTTGAGAATGAGAAAAAAATATATTCTAGTATTATTGGATGGTTTGGTTGTGTGTGTATTGTATATATAACTATAACCAACGTATAATTTTAACAGGCAGAATGATATTATTTTTGTACAAAATATATTTAAATAGGAGAACTAGAACACTTAACATGAACTAAAGATGTGGTGGTCTTTGGGAAAGATAACATATTTTTTTCAATCCATGTCCTGACATAAAGATAATTGTAATTAGGCTGCGGTTAACATTTGAAACGATGCATTGCTTGTTTGATTGTTTCCTTTTTTAGAATTACTATTATTATTCTAAGTTGTCAAGCCTTCTGATTACTTTTAATTCTTTTGATTTTGAAATGTTCAACAGGAAAGCTTGCCCCCATTTTCACCAGACTGAAACCAGCTCAGGTAGAAGTTGTTAAACCCCCTCCACCAACCCCAGAAGAGTTAGAAAAACTCAAAGCACGAAGAGAATTCCTCATGAGTGGCATTCCTGACGAACTAAAACGCGCAAAAGCTGCCTTAGATCTCCATGCTGTTTCAGAGTACGCTCCCTTTCCCTGCCCTTCTCATGTCCAGCAAATGGAGAATGATTTATGCGTCGCTGCTAAGACACGTCCGTTACTCAAGGAGATGAGACCAGTTTCTGTCTTAGATGATGTTGATGCCTCTAGTCTGCGATGGAGGATATTAGAATGGACAAAGTTGGCTCCTGAGGCTGGTGACAAACTTGGAAAACTTTATTTTACGGTAATCTGAGTTTGTTTTTTTAAGCAATACTTTAAGTGCCCTGTGAGTAATATTTTATTTAGTATTCAGTATTATGATATGTAACACTTTTTGCTCATGGTTTTGGGTCATTCATCTATTTTTCAGTCTATTCTGGGCCAGCTTCTGGATGGTACCCCATGTCTTGTTCCAGGTTTTCAGTTCTCGTTCCACACTTCTTTGCCACATGTTTTCTAACGGCAACGGCCGTGGGTCTTTTTACATGTTGATTACAACATATGAACTTATCCAACTAGACTGATAGATGCTTCAGCTCTGAAATTTAGAGAAAAAATGTATCACATGCTTAGATGTTACAACCAAATTTTGTCAATGCTGAATACAGTTGTGGAACCTTATCCAATGTGGCTAATACTAATAAATATTTTGGGGAAATTCGATATTTTTATATGTAAGATTAGATGCTTATTTGTAATTTGTATCAACCAAATTTACTTATATAAAATTAAAAAAACAACTCTTTTTTAATCATTCGAAAACATTTTACTTCCAGAAATTTTCATCACACATTAAGTTTGAATATAATCAAGTGGATGTGTTGATGAAAGAGTTTGAGGAAAAGGACAAAACATTTCCATTCAGAGAAGCTCTTGATCTGTTTGCTTCTCCCAAAGACACAAAAACACAGACAACTGTCAATGGTATTTCACACATGATATTATTATTTTTTTTTCTTCTCATATTTTGAATTGATTCAGTAAGTACTGTGTGAAGGGATCTTAAGACCCAGACTGAGAGACATTGTTTAAATTTTGATTTCCTTAACTCAAAAATTGTTTTTTGTTTTTTAGAATTATGAAGATATTAATGAATAATGCATACATACCGGTACTTGTTTGAAATAATATTCTTGATGTTTTATAGAAATTTTGATAAATTTTTTGTATTCAAGTGGGTTAGCCTTATGATATTGAATTAATGGGAGCAATTTCAAGGAAAGTCTTGTTATTATATCTATATGTCAAATTTAATTTAAAAAAATTTAAAGGTTTGTATTTCCCTGTTTACTGTTTGAGACAGAAAAGCTCATTTTCTTTACTGACATGACCTGCAGTTTAATTAAAAATACAAACGCTATACCCTCGTTGATGCTGTATGATTAAACGAGCAATATTCTGTATGAAATGAGACATGTCACCTTGCAGCCTTCAGTGTTACTGTTACATTTCATCTTTACTTGTTTAACATTTTCCCATGCCAGATGTTCCCAAAGCTCCAAAGAAGGAAGATGTAATCATTGTTGATGACTCAACTCCACCTCCAAAGAGTTCCAATTCATTAAAAACCATCTGTGCCGCCTCTGGTAATGATCCTATTTTGTTTTTGTTTTTTGGGCTTAGTAGAGTTAGAGCCTATTCAAAGGGGTAAAGCGCTATAGAAATGCTATCTATTATTATTATTATTATTATTATTATTATTATTATTATTATTATTATAACTGAATAGTAACCACTAGTTTAACAGCAGCAAAGTGTTGACTGGTAAAATCTATATACCTCATGGTACATTGTTGTCCAATTTACTGGTAAAGGTATTTGGATGCAGTGGGCTCATCGCCCGCTCATCTTTAATTCCTGATGCAGAGTCTTTCTAGCCATGTGTTAGGTGATGAGTTGTGTAAGTACTCATTGACATTTGGATTTACTTCCATTTGTCAGTTGCTTCCTTCAGAGCTTGACATATGGCTGGCCCCTACACTGCTTTTTGCGGTATAAAGGGGACTCAATGAACAAACTCATTCAATTCTTCATGTACTTTTTACTGCTCAATTTGTTCTTCTTTTTTTTTTAAAGATTTTTATTATTATTAGTATTAAAAGTATTATTGTTTTGTGTTAAAATGTATAACCATACTTTTTATTTATGTTGTAGACATTGAAGTTGAAGTCAGAAAAATTAGCCTTTTTTGAATAACGATTTATATAAAAGCTTATCTTATCTTATTATTATTATTTACATTCAGGTCTCTTGTGGACAGACGATCACCCAAGAACGTCCAAGTATATAATTGGCAATGTCAAAGTGGTCAATCAGATGAGGGATTGGCTGGAAGAGTGGCGCGCCGAGATGCAGAAGGAGGCGAAGAAGGCGTTGAAAGGAAGAAATAAATCTTGCAAATCGTCAACAGCATCAAAGAAAAAAGGTAGGTTATACAATGAAACCCTTTAGTCAAAGTTATGAATATATTCGTAGATGTCTTCAATATTTCCATTTTCGTAATACACATTTCGAGACCCGTAAGTGCGTGTTTGCAAAATACTATTTTCAGAAATATCCTGATTTAATATTGTTATTCTGCTTTGATTGGTAAGGTCTAAATTTAGTTTAGATCTCTCGCTTGGGGGGGGGGGGGGGGGGGGGGGGGGGGGGGGGGGGGGGG
>JARDUL010137587.1:0-11337 GCA_030265205.1 Dirona pellucida
TTGTGAGGCTACGACGGCGAATTTGTATTCTTAGTTCTCCTTTTTTCATATTTGGCATAGACAGAACTCTTTTTTTTAAAATTGACTTGAAAACACTTGCATTCAGTTTGAAGAGTAAGATTTGTCATTCAATCAACCAAACACCTTTGTTATGTACTGGTGAAAAAAACTGAATTGAGTGGCGTGATTTTGAATTTCCATATGAGCAGATAATGTAACAGTAACACCAGGTCCTTTAGAGGTGCGTACTGTGTTTTCTGGTGTTATCAAAATGTGTAAGTGTAATCTTTCACAACTTTGTCATTAGTTGATGCTAGCAAGGATTCATTATTTAAGGTGTGCATTTTAAAACAAAAAATAGATTAATGTTCCAGGGTTTTTTAACACCTTGCTTTGTGAGGCTACGACGGCGAATTTGTATTCTTAGTTCTCCTTTTTTCATATTTGGCATAGACAGAACTCTTTTTTTTTAAATTGACTTGAAAACACTTGCATTCAGTTTGAAGAGTAAGATTTGTCATTCAATCAACCAAACACCTTTGTTATAATTATCTATATATCATTTTTGGTTCTTAACTTTTCGTATAACATTTCTGCGTGGTTCAGATAACATGACTCTTTATTTTACACTGAACTAAGAAACAAAATTGCATTGCCTTCATGCTTCTACTTCTAACCACGTCTTTATTTCTTTGTGTGCGATTCTAACTATCCTGTTTTTTGTATTTTTTTTCAGGCTGTATGCTTGTCATTACGGGCATTTTGTACATGCTAAAAACATTTAAAACTCGTAGAGATGAGGAAAATTCAAGTCTGGAAGATCATACAACATATGACAGGTAGGGTAGTCTTGGTAACGATAGTGGCAGATGAAGCACTTTATTGGTGTTTCACTATTTTATGGCAAACTGAAAAAAACCAAACCTGTCTAGTCTTGAATTTTCACCCCATGACTAGAATGTTATTTTAGGTGAACGCTTCTCCAGTAACGTCGACCATTGAATATTGCTATTGATTCAAAATCACATAATTATTTCCACTTTTCCTAATTTGTTTATGATATAAAAGGGGGGGGGGAGTTTGATTTATTAAATAAACACTTGAGTTGAATATTTACCAGTGTATTATGATAATAATAATAATACAGACCTGTAAATGTTCAGACAATTGTCTGATTTCAGACAATAAAATAATTGTCATTAGGATGTCCCCCAGTTACAAGACGTCTTTATTTATTCGCAATGCTTTTTTATTTTCCGCGAAGTGCTCCGACTAATTTTTCGCGAAGCACTCCAGCGAGACTATTTATTTTTTCTCTTTCCTGCGAAGTTAGCGATAAAATTTAAGAGTAACAGTAGCCGGCTGTGTGGCGTGCCCGCGCGCATGACAAATTCATGCTACTTTCTCACAGTGTGTGGTGTTGGTATTTGGTTCCCTCTCTCTCGCCTTGCGTGACTGGGTGTTTTCGGGAGGCCAAAATGATCTGACTCGGTCGGATAGTACTCGGTCGAATAGTAGTAAATATGAAGGGCGGAAGATTGTTGGTCGGAAGGTTAAAATGTGAGAAAGTAATTTACTAGATAATTTTAGGAATAAAAGTTTCTCACAACAGGAAGTAAGTCACAAGTGGAAGTAAGAGGACGCGACTCGACGAACTCTATCACAATCATGATAATATTTTAATATCTAACAAACGGCACCATTTTTTTGGGTGAGTTTAAAATTGAAATTGTGTGTGGCATTGAAATTGAAAATCTAGATAATCTCTCTAGATATATATTTAACGCGATGGACGTCTAGACTGCTATCAGTAGTAGGCTAGTCTACTTTTTGTTTGCTTTAAAAAAATGCGTGACGTGTTGGTAGTCAGATCATACTATGAATCATAGTCGTAATAGTAATAATTGTGACCTAAAATCCATGGAAGGCACAAAGTAAAATAAATTTAGATGATGATGGCTGGACGAAAGGGACTCTAATACTAATTGGGACCTTTTATCAGACTATGTCCGGAAAGTTCCTGTACCAGGAATATAACCTTTTACTTTTGTTTGTTTTGTAAACATAGGCTTGATTATGGCAGCAAAGGATGATCCTTTGAACTACTTTTTCAGTTTGCCGAAAAGTTCAGACAATTTTGGAAGTGGTCATTTACAGGTCTGATAATAATAATAGATAGAATGAGGACTAAACAAAACAATCATTATTACTTGCTAATTCAATGTGGTTGCCATGGAAACTGCGGCCTTCTTTGATTTCAACAATTCGTGTTCAAAACCTTACTTCTTTGTAATTTTTCATTCAATTTTCATTGAAATGAATTGATCATACCCAAACGTTTGCTCAACGTGTTATCATTTTTTAATGCTTTTGGATTCTATTAAGTGTAGGTTCTGAATGATGATGGGCGTTGGATGTGTGCATTGAATGTAATCTGCTTTGTTTATAATCATGCTAAGTCAACTAGAATAGACGTTATGAGATCAACTCTGGTTCATTACTTCTTTCTCAGATTCGAAGAGGAGCACGATGATATAGAGGAGGATATGGTCAACCAACCATCACATTCAGTCAACACTATAACCTCCCTCGCTGATCAGAATGAAATATTAGATTTGTAGTGATAATAATATGTGAATGATGAAGTCTGGAATGTAATAAGTCCATTGTAGAAATTTACCTGATATTGATGTAATAATGAATTATTGATTGCCAGCTTTATATTTTGTCTCGTCTTGTGTGTTTTCAGGGTAAATTTAGCTTTCAATGATGAATGATAGTTCGTACAAGCTATGATGATGACCTAAATATGTTGTTATCAAGTTCTTGACTAGTAACAAAGATGCCAGCTATGGCATATGAACAATGCTCATATATTTTTTTGTTCATATAGAACAGATAAATAATTACATTGATTCTAAAACAGAATGGGGAAGGCATCAATGAAAATAAAAATCATGGTTATTTGGTTATCCTAAGATACATATCAATCCGAGCTGTAAAACCAACCTGGACACAATTTATAGAAAGATAAACTACATTTTTTTAATGATAAGTAGAGAGTAGGATGGCCCTATAGGGTAGGGTAGAGAAAGATATGAAGGGAAATAGAAACCCTATTTAACTTTGGAGGGGAAGTACAGTCACAGATATTACTTCATTCCCTTTCAAGAGTAGAAAAAAAGAAAGGTGTTAAAGTGACAAAGACTTCATTTTTCCCGGGAAATCGTATTGTTATCTGGGCTTTGTGAAAGAATGGGGACAAAGTTTGGTGTTTGCGTCACGATGATAGACCTAATTTATTTGAATATTTAAAATTGTAGTAGTAATAGAGGCAAGCTGTCTCTATTCTTTGAAAGATTGGAATTTCCATTGATGTGGTCTAGGCATTTTGCGCTTGAATCACTCGGATGGGAAATTCTGTGGAGCTGAATTAAGATAAGTCGGAATTCTCACAGCTGATGGTTATTATTTTCCCAGGAGTAACCCAGGACTTTGGCTATAAACATTATTTAGTTTATGTCTAACTTCTTTGATACATCTGAATATGATCGAACTTGAAGCTCTTTTAGGCAAATTTGGCCCTACTGATACGGTATATATGCAATATATATGTTTCAATATCAAATTTTGGCCATTCTGCAGTGCTGTTGGCCTTTCTTTTTTGTTGATAATATGCCAACTTTGACGAAGCTTAGATCTGTTTTACATGCGCGTTTTACTCTATGTCCTGTTTTTTTAATTTATACATGTTAATCAATGTTTTCAATGTGATGTCCTTTTAGATTTCATACAAGATCTGTTATGCAATTTACTGTTTTATATTTTACATCTAAGATTTTATGAAACATTGTCATATCAATTGCTGTTGAATGTTTGTTTGGTTTGGTTGTTTTTTTAAATGAAAATGAATGTGTCTTATCTTTGTTATCTGCACATAATCTATCGACTAAATAAGGCACAAAACTGTTTTTTTCCCCTCATTTTGTGAAATCAAATGATGATTGTTTTGGGTCCCCGTCCCGTCCCGTCCCCCCCCTCCCCATTTACTGTCAAAATAACCTTTTGGTTTATTTATCAATTCATAAATGATTTACACCATTGTGTGGCAGAGTAGGGGTTTGGGGTTGTTTTTCTTTTTTTACAAACAATTCTTTCACCTGATTAAGAAACGATTTGTTAAGGTTATTAAATAGAACTCCTTTTTGGGGGGGGGGGGGGGGGCGCGCCCTACAATACATGTCTTCCAGGATGAATGGTTCGCGTGGGATTCTTCAGCCGGCAGAAATTGTTTTGCGTTCAACTTTTGTCACTCCAATGTAATTAATATTATATCATGTCAGTGTGCCGCCGAGTTTTTAAACTGTAAAAATTGTATGTCATATCAGTTAATAGATGTATTTATTTGGAATGTTAGAGATTATTAAAGTATCATGAATGAATGAGACAGATGAATGATTGAATGATCCACCATTACTTGAGATATATATATATATATATATATATATATATCATCTTGGGAGGCGAGGTGGCCTAGTGGTTAGGACAGCAAACTCTCATGGCGAAGGTCGTGGGTTCGAATCCTATCCCAGTCACTTTGTTTTTCTAAGGCAAGAAACTTTACTCCAATTGCCTCACTCGACCTAGGTGTAAAAATGGGTACCAGCTTACAGCTGGGGAAGTAATTTGCGATAGACTAGCGTCCTATCCAGAAGGGTGACGTATGGTCACTTCGCGCTACGGAAACCAGGATAAGCACTGGCTCTATGGGCCTCAAGGCTCGAAATGACTTTACTTTTTTATTAAATATATATATATCATCTTGTTTATCGCGCTAGAAGGTAATACTTGTAGTTGATCTTGAGGCCAGTCATTTCATTCTGTACCCGTATCGTTGCGTCAAATGATCCAATTCTGGCATATAATTGACGGATGGATGTGTGTGTGTATTGCTAGCATGCTACATCCGCTGGAGGCGCGACATTGTTTGATGTACCATGTTTTAAAAATATATTGTTGTACAATTCACCATGTGCCACTTTTATTATTATGAGTACATTTCCAGTGTCATGTTGACATGTTGATTTAGTGTGTTGCTAAAAATATCAAGTGAGTTACACACTGCAGCGGGAGCTTACGGCTTTCTGTACCCAATATAATACACTGTGCTTTTGATAATATTAATAATATATGATCTGCATTTGTTACTCTAGCTAAATACTGAGCACAAATTTGTTTGCATGTGAGCTTTCAGATGTTTGCTACATTAAATTACGTATATTATTATTTAGATTGCATATGAACTTGGAAACAAATTGTAGTCCCACTTTTAATTAATGCATTAGAATGGTTAAATAATGTGGCATAAATTATGTCTGTGGTTAGTTTGTGTAAAAAGAAAGAGGCGTGATTGTATGAGTAAAATGCACCAGGACAGGAGGACCAAGTGTAGGTCTTTTTTTCCCTCCCTTTTCTTTTAAAAGTCAGTCTTGCAGAGTCATCTTGGTTTTCTTGGTGGGAAGTGGTCAAATGGCAGCTTGTCACCCTCTGCATAGGATGCTACTCTATTGCAGATTGCTTCTCCGGCTGTGAGCTGGTACTGGTACTCATTTCTACACCTAGATTAAATGAGGCAAATGTAGCAAAGCTTCGTAACAGCGCTAAGAGCAGGACTCCGAACACACCATTTGGTCTATACATGGTTCCAGTGTTGTTAATATTTTCTTCTGTAAAACTGAGTATAGTTTTTAATGTGTTATGATATTGTGTTAATAAAAATGAGCACAAAGAAGAAAAAAGACTGTAATTACGAAAGTCTGAAGGGGAGTGGTTGAGAGAAACCAAAGTGAACAGGCAACTGTGGGGAAGTAAAAAAGTAATAGGTTTGGTTGGTTGTGTAAGGGAATGAGAATAACATCTTGGTTGAAACATGATGATTAGTCAAGTCAGATGATTAGTCTGATGGTGAGCCGTGAATGGAAGTGAAAGGAGATAATAATGCATTTTAAAACAATAAACAGACCTGCCAATTACTCTATCCCATGTAACAAGAGGAAAGCCCAGTTTTTCAGACAATCCTCTGGTTTTGAATAACAAAAAACAATCCCAGGATTTATTTTTTTATTTATCTTTTTTTCTCTCTTTCATTAAGTCTTGGTTTTGTGCTGTTTGGTTTTTTTTACTCCCTAGATTTTGATTTTTTTGAATTCCCTGGGTTTCATTCCAAATTTCCCAGGTAGCGTGATGTTTGAAGGTCACCAGGCCTGCATTATCGGCGGAGGAACAATTTGATCCAGCACCATAAAAGGAGAAAAATAATAATAAAATTAAGTGTGTAACTATGAGTGAAGCAAAACCATAAGACTAGACCTTGGGTGACTTTAGTCACAAAATAAAGGGAAACAATCAAGAAACCAAAGATTTTAGGCTTTGAAACGAAAAGAAATATTTATGATGGGATTGTAATTGTGTGTCATGAGTTAGAAAGAAGTAAAGATGGGTGATGATCCACTAACATTTTCGATTTCCTATCTCCATCTTTTCTGCCAGCTCTGCAT
The DNA here is from genome assembly GCA_030265205.1 of Dirona pellucida. Classification (NCBI taxonomy): domain Eukaryota; kingdom Metazoa; phylum Mollusca; class Gastropoda; order Nudibranchia; family Dironidae; genus Dirona; species Dirona pellucida. The sequence continues at coordinate 6,558 of JARDUL010137587.1, forward strand.
TACTCCCTATTCCTATTGTATTGATGGTTTGTTTGATCCGATTGTTTGTGTGTACATTCAATTGTATGGTGGTGGTGTTAGAATACATGCCAACAGTCCTGATTCCTCTGGGGCCGTCCCGGATTTAGGATCTTAGAAAATGAAAATAAACCTCAATAATTCTCCACATTCTGTGACTATTAGAAAAAAAATAATGTGGATATTAGTCGTCTGGATGGGCTGTCCCTGATTCCAATTTATAAAGGTTGGCAGGTATGTGTTAGTGGCCTATGCGTGACTGTTGGTGTGTTCCAGTGTGGAGGAGTCAGAGTGTGTCTGCTAAATGCTAAGTCAACGTGTAGTTGTTGTGATAAAGCCTCATCATTGTCACAGCCGGCCGGCTGTTAGTGGATTGGTGAATGATGACAGGTTTATGGATGTTGTGTTGTCAGTGTTAGAATCTCGTTCCTATCACCACCCAGCCAGTGTGATCCGAGAGGAGGGAGGGGGTGGTTGTCAATTAAAATTGTTTTTGGTTTGTATGTGTTTGATTTTTTTGATTTTTTTTGGGGGGGGGGGGGGGCTTGTGTATCCTTTTCCCATGAGTATAATCAATCAACTGAATGTATGTGTTGTTACTGCTGTTCTATAATTGGAAAGGTTTTTAAACAGCGAGAACTCTTACCCTTTTCTATTTTCTCTCTTCTTTTTTTTTTTTAAACACTGTAGAATGTTAATATAATTATAATAACAGTTGGCTTTCATTCAATCAATCAACAATGACAATTTTTCAACAACAAAAAAAACATAAAAAGAAAGAAAAAGAGAAAAAAAAACCATGCATGGCGTTAGATTCACAATTGATTGAATTTGATGGGAAAGTAACTTTTAAAAGGCTTTCTGCTTGATATATAATGATATGTGATATAATGCTTTAGCCAGTGGTAAGAATATTATATAATGATATTATGTTATCATACTTATTGAATTTTTCATTTAGGATATAATCACTGTTTGCAACCAAATCCCTCAAACTGTCTGTACTGTAATCTCTTCTTGGATTGTAAATAACATCATGTGATTCAGTCGTGGACAACAATCTTAACCCACAGGAATGTTGTCATGGAATATGGAATGTGGAAAAGTTAATAGATAAATTGCTAATTGATTAATTGTTAATGAAGGCTTTGATCGCAGCAACAACAACAAAAATGTAATTGAAGGGTTTTCTTGATTCTTCATTTTTCTTCATCCTTCATTTTGTAAGCAGCATGTTGTTGTTGTTATTGCCATTTTTAGAATGAAATATTATTGTTACAAAACCTAGTGGGCCTTAATGTACTGTATCATCTCTAAATTGACTTTGCACAAATCCATTTTCACAATTCTCGTCACATTCTGATTCTTTGGCACCTTAGTTTTCACTAATTGGCACCAAAAAAAAGCTCTCAAAAAAATTATTTGAAAGATTTACATGTCTCATTTTTAACAGAAAATGTCTACACCAATTTTACGATTTTGAATCGAATACGTACACACGTGTTTGTCTTTGAAACTCAAGAAGATGTTGGAGTTATTTAGACCTAGATATATCTATTATGAAAGTTCTCAGTTTCCAGAATTTTACTTGTGACTGAAGTATTGTCTTTTCCATTTATTTTATTCATGGGATTCCAAGAAATCTTTTTTCTCTCAGAATTTACTTTCCACTTTTGGTTTACTGATGGGGTTTACAGAAAATTGGAGGGGTAACGATCGTCTCTATCATTGACTATTTTTGGGTCATATCAATTGTTTGTGCTTGGGGAGGGGGGTGTTAATGTTAATCATTTTAATTGCAGCTAATGAACTAGATATTATCCTGTCAAATTTCGCAAATGTTTTTAAATTTATTATTTTTCTTTCCTCTCTGTTGTCTTAATTAAGCCTGGATATAGAAACAAGTTCAATCCTTACTGTTATTGTTTACAATGTTGTATTCAAACATTTACATATATATTATATATATACTGTATTATTGTTACTATGTTACTATCATTGTTGTGTTATTCTGATTGCATTTAATCATTAAAACCATTAGATTTGCTACAGCTCCACTTTTTAATGAATCGACTACGGAATCGTCATCTCTCCATCATTTGTGACCCAGTTTTCCTAACTGGAACCAAGGAATTTAGCTAGCTTGACTTTTTAGATCTTTGGGAATTTTAGATATATTTTCCCCCCCCGTTCTTTCATTCCTTTAGTTTCAGGTTTCTATTACGCAGTATGAAAGAATGTGGCCTACTTTCTATTTGATAAAAAAAAAAAGAGAAATAGCTTACTTATTTTGCTCAAATTGAAGTAGGATTATGTTTAAAGGCTGGTTGCTTTTCAAGGCCTTAGTACTATCGATACAAAAACTTTGGACTCAATCTCTCCCAGTGCATCTTCTCATCATTCCCATTTCAATTAGGATTTCCTTGGACGTATTGATGTGGGATCACATATTGTTTTGGTTTTTTTCTTTTCCCATTTTTTTTCTTCTATATTCCAGATGATTTGTTAGAATTCTTTTCGTGATAGGGCAAGTTTTGCGTGAAGAGAACAAGTGTAAAAAAATGTTTGCCAGTGAAAGGCATTATTATACTTTGCATGTTCTACCCATACTGCATATACATGGAGTCATTATTACTATTGTATTTGCAGAGACATTGCTTTGAATTGAAAACAAGTAAATCATGATTTTAAAAATAATAAACACAATCTCAGCAGATAATACGACTCCGATTATATTCAAGAAACTACAGCAAAGCTTTGCAAAGGATATGTATTTAATTCATCCACTGTTGATGCTGTGTATTCTTTGACCAATAGCTATTTTACGTTCTCGCACAGAATTGGGCTTCGTCATAATATTTAAAATACGAATGATAAGGAACTTCTATCTAGGGGTCAGCCAATGCATTTGGCCTCCTCAATGTTGGGTGTGAATTTAAAGGTCATTTTGAGAAGAATGAAGATTTAAGTTTGAAGGTAAATAAAGTCTGATTTAAACCTGAAGGAGGAAACGTCATTATAAGAAGGCTTTTTAATGGAGTTTGTGTGATGTTGTACACAAATAGGGTTTCAACATGGGTACTGTGTCACTGGTCTTTGTGATTTGAGGTAACAATGATGATAATAATACTGAACATTTCTATAGTGCACAAACTCCCTGCTTATAAGACTAGGCGCTTTACATTCGTAAAGATCAGAAAAAGAAAATAATTAGAATATTATATGATTTGGAGGTAAACGAGGAACAGAAATAATGAAAGGAGAATTCAGGCAATTCCCTTAGTTCAAGGGATTGTACACAGTCTTTGGCAAAGGGAGGCTGCCTCTTACAAAAATAAATTGATTTCCTTTTGCGGGCATTTGAACAGTTTTTGGGTAGGGAAAGCAAAAAATGGATAGCTATGTATGCTTTGCCTTACAAAACCGTATCATCATCATCATCATAATTAGTGTTGTGAATCTCAGAGCTTGTATCCAAGTTCAAAACTGTTTTATGTTAAAATTAAAAACAAGGAAATATTGTTCCATTTGATATTCATTCAGATTGCCTTATATAATGACGATTAGGAATGTATGGGCCAGTCTGAGTCAGCTCTCTTTGAAGCTATTGAAAGTTGTAAGGGTGTGTGGTGATTTGATTGTCATACGTTGGGGCTGGTTGAAAGGGTTTATAATATTAAGACTGTCAGGTGAAAGGCGAATGACGATACTTGGCTGTTGGTTGGGTGGCATTTGTTGGGGATTTTTGTTTTTGTTGATATTTGGAAGTTTGTTTGCTATTTTAATATTTATTAATTTATGTTAATTAATTTACCTGCATCTGATAAATCCTTTTCTGTTTTATACACAATTACTGTGAATACAATGATAAAGAAAGTTTAATTGCGTCTGATTACTATTAATTATACAGATTAATTAACGAAGAATTTCAATGAGTTGTTTGATTGTTTTGTTTGTTTGGTTTTTTTTCCATGTTTTAAATTGATTTGATGTGACTTACAGTAACGATGCCCATCCATTCTGGTGTGTACTCATGATATGCAATCTCATTAAAAATATTCATTATACATTTTGCCTTCTCTAGTTTTCATTTTATGACATTTGTTTGCAGACACTTTCTTGTCTGCCTGATTTTATTCTGAAACGTTTTATATTTCTTATTCCTCATGATATGAATTAGATTTGAAGTTTGCAAAAGTAAATAAATCTCTTACTTTTAGCTATTTTTTTTGGGAAAAAATGTTAATGAAGACTTTTGCCTTAAAGTTAAAAGACATTGAGAAAAGTTTGTTCTTCCTGAATTCCGGAAACTAGAAAATCAAATTGAATTACTTAACATAATGTTTGGGGAAGCCACAGTCTTGTGAAGTGCAGTTGCATAAAAAGATCAGGAAATTTTGACTGAGTCCAGTGGCATCTCTAATAATATAATACATAGAGAGACAATTTGTCCTCTTAGGACTCTGGGAAAGACACTTGGAGACTTAGCCCTCAGAGGACATTTGAGCCTGGGAGGGAAACTGAACCCCTTCATTTTTCTTCCTTCACCATCTACCCCAAAATTAGGGCCAGATAATTGTAACAGTAACAAGTAACCATACAGTAACTGTAAGATTACAGGATACCAGTGCCTTTGGAGGGTGTCCTTTCGTTTATGTAAGATTACAGGATACCAGTGCCTTTGGTGGGTGTCCTTTCGTTTATGTCAGATTTCTCACAGACATGGCCTGTTTCCACTACCCAACGCACACACGCCCTTTCC
>JARDUL010137699.1:0-10387 GCA_030265205.1 Dirona pellucida
TCTCTCTCTCTCTCTCTCTCTCTCTCTCTCTCTCTCTCTCTCTCTCTCTCTCTCTCTCTCTCTCCCCCCACCCCCTCAAAGAAAAGCATTTAAAAGGCCACAATACGCGGCCTAGTTGTCCAAGGGTCATATTTCAGCATCCGTGTGATTTTTCCGCTGGCAAGAAAAGAAATGTAGGAAAATACCGATTTTTTTTTACGTTGAAAACTAAGTTCTGTCCGTTTGAAAGTATGGAGTTCGTACTAGGGGGCCTAATCAAATACGGTAAAATGCCTTTTATTTGGAATATGATAATACGAAATTGACAATGGGTCATGACTGGTCAAGCACATTCATTATTTGTTTCATTTGACCATTGACATTCATGCTGAGATAAAGAGTAGACATGTGATGTTATTTACCAACAAACTAACCGAGAAACATCGAAACAGAGAAGCATCTTGGACATGGTCCGTTTTTACTTTGATGAAGTTTTCTACCATAATATTTTAGAATTTAGAAGGATTACTCATTTGAAATCATTTTCGTTACCACACTCCCCACCCTCCAATCCCTCTTATAAGAGTGAGATTCGGGACCAACCCTGCTGTTCCAAATGAAGGAAGGATGCCTGATTTTATTGTGGCAGTGTATACGATCTTTGCTTTTCTGTCTTGACCCTGGGGTCCCTCACAATGTTCAGTTAAAACAATAATTTGTTCTCGAATGGCAAGATCAAAGGTCAGATCATCTTTATTGTGGAGTGCTCACACACGATAATACCTTAAATAAGTTTACCAATGGGTCCTCATCGCGTGTTAAGCAATATTTGAGTAGTTTTAGTGCTTTATTAAGTTTTGTTAAGTATATTTTGCAGAATCTATCTGCTTCAATTTCCTATGGTTTGAATTTCGTATTACCCGTGCTTTACTGTTTTTCGAATAAAGTAGGTCAAACTGACTGACTACTTCCGTTCCTCTCATTCATTCGCAATGCAACAAAATGTGTAATGAGAAGTGTGGCGAAGAAATACCGTTGGCCTCGCTTGGGAACTGTTGTGTATACTACAGTCTATAGACATTAGAAGTTGTTGCATGGTGAACATTGGATTAATTCTGGGATATTGTGTGTAGATCATAGGTGAGTTAGGTACTTGTCTGATGCGAATGAATATGATTGAGAAACTATTCAATACTATTACTACTGTTGATATGAGATCTTTATACTTTTCAGATTACACGAACGAAGCCTTCTTCTTGCTTGGTCGTCGAGAGAGCTGAGTCCGTTGCGAGTCAGTACAACTTCAACCCAAACAACACTGGGACCTGTAACAGAAATCGCGGGTCGATACCTCTAGGCCTAGTCTAGCCCTTTCTACTAGCCTATTGGACTTAATTGAAGCTGGCTTAGCACTTGTAGTTGTAGATAGCTGATATAGTAAATTTAATTTATTTTTAAGGTCAACAACGGATCCTGGGAGATGTCGACCTGTCAACTGGATACTGGAAGTCAACGTCATAGAAGAGTGAAAGCTTGTGAGTCCAGAAGAGTGGATGCCATAATAATAATAGCAGTCTACTACTAGATACTACTACTACTAAATTCAACATGGAAGATTATGATCCAGCCTGTCCTACTGAGTAAGTATTTGTTAATTCTCCCATTTTCATGTGCTTTGAAAATCTTCATTGGCATTGGTAATACTAATATAATGGTATTGACAATTGATTGGTGTTGTATTTGTATAACTTGTTTCAAGTTTCAATTCATATTAATAATATTAATATGATGATGTTGATGATGAATGCCCTGCCTTTCTTAGAAAGTAGATCAGGCCAGCATTCATTAACCATCATAACTCATACATACAAACAACATTACACATTGTAACTGTAGTGTAGTAACTGTTTATATGTATAAAAATACATTTAAGAAAAAATCTTGAAGTCTAGACTCACTCACACTCCTTGCTGTATAAAAAAACATGAAGCGCTGATAGTGAAACTGAAGGTAAAAGCTGGCTCTATCATGGTATAAAAGTAAAAATTATGGGTAAATCATAGTAAAAAATGAACATAGGATTTAGTTAGAATTTATTCAGATGGGCGTGTATTGGTATTCAATAAAGATGGACCGAGTTTACCATATAATCAGGTTATTGATCAGGGTCAGGATCCTGGGAGATGCCGACCTTTCAACTGGATTGTGGAAGTCAACGTCGTCAGTCTTAGAGTAAAAGCTTCTGAGCCGAGAAGAGTGGATACCAGATAGTTATAGGGCTCTAAGTTATCTACAGTTTTATATTTTACAATTTATTCCTTTCTTTTTCTTCATTCGGTTTTGTTTCTACAGGTATTCCCTGTATGTTCTGACAAAAAATGTAGCCAATCACAGGAGGGGCTCCTCCCTTGTGGCCCAACCTTTTCCGTAGGATGATTTCGTGTTGGACCATGCACACCTTTTCTCTGCTTGTTAAAAAAAATAAAAATTAATTAATTGTGCCATGTTTCTTTTTAGAGCTGTTGAAATTATTGTCCTTCCAGGTATGGTAGAAGGATTTCTTGGTAGATTTGGACTCGATTACTCACTGTCTTTGCTGTACACTGTTAAGTTTGTTATCTCTGTGTCTGGTTTAACTCTGCATTTACATAGAGACCTTTTAGATTGAAGATCTGCATTGTATCATACGTTTTAAAGCCAAGCTTGAAATGAATGAATAGAAGGAGAAAGTCAGGCTCTTATTTTTCATCCCTAATTTTGTTCTACTCAGTTAGTTTCCATAATATTGGGAAACCAGAAATAGAGATTTTACAGATCTTTTAATAGATATGAAACAACATAAATCCTGACACTGAAAGGCATAGGTTTATTGATAAAGTATCATAAAGATCTAGAACTTTATACAAAAAAGTAATGTTTCTCAGATGGAACCCACCTTGTTGTGGTGGAGAGGCTTCAGTGGATAAATGATTCTGAGGGTTCTGCTAAACAGGTTCTACCATTTTGAGATTGGCCTCAAATATTTTTTACCCCCAGATTTTTGTATGTTATTTAACAAAATAGTGTATTATAATAAATTATGTACACTTGTTTTGCGCACAATCCCCTGTAAAGTCGGGCATCTTACTCTTGGCACATACATTAACACAGTATATGCTAAACTGATGTTGAATTCACAAAAGGGTTACAAATTTCACTTTTCATGCAGACGATTTTCCGTTTCCAAATTATGGATGAAAACTCTCTTTTTTGTGTGCTCATGTTAGAAGTAAAGATTCAGTTTTCTACATTTACTAGTTAAATGAAATTCCTGCAACTTTTTCCTTTTCTAGCAATTGTGGTAATTCATGTATACAGGGTGATTCGATACATTTTGTATTTCCCCCCCCCCCCCCCCCCGGCCAGCCAAAAACAAATGGAATGTAATATATGTTTCAATAGAGATTATTTCTTATCTCAAATCCAAAATTTAATACTTTTATTTCAATATCTAGTATGTTTATAAGTCTACCAACCGTTTTTCTAACAGCATCCAGGCGAGAGAAATTCACTTTGTATGCTTTTAGCAGAGTTTGCGTGGCAATACCATTCATTTCATGCACAGGGCTTTGTCATGGATTGCTTTGGAAATAACTAATATTAATAGCCTGGATCATCATCAAATGATAATACTTGTGAACATTTAGGCTTCATGAACAGACAGCCAAAAACATCTCATGCACTCCAAAGATGGTCCTAACACCGCTCTCCAAAGCATTTTGGGTGGCTTGAAATTTGGTACTGATTTGTTAATTTCACCTTACCTCGTGCATTTGGATGCTGTTAGAAAAGTGGATGGTAGGCATATTAGATTTTGAAATAAATTTTAGTTGGTCGCCCGACCGCACGGACCATATTTTTCTGACTGTTTGAGCTATCGTACATTTGTGTTTTTTGTAGTTTGTTTGCTGATGAAGGGGAGACCCGAAACGTTATTTGTTTGTTACATGTCTATGATTTGAAGCTATACCATTTTCCCTTGCTTTTTCATACCTTCTTTTTGAAATAAATTATGAAATTTTGGATTTGAGATAAGAAATTGTTACTGTTGAAATCTAATTCATTGGATTTATTTGATCTATTCTGAGTTTGGCTAGTGGGGGGGGGGGGGGGGTTCTAAGGTATCCCCTGCATGGCAGGTATAGTTCTTTTTTACCCTGACTACTATGATTAATATCAATCCTGCCTTCATTCCTGGTCAGTTTGCACTGCAGTGACAATATAATCCTAATTATATTGATATGCTGGGAAGATTCTAATTATCCGTGAAAAAGAATTGTTGCAAAAACAAGAGGCCCAGGGCTGCCCATCCCTGTGAATACTCAGTTTACCAGACGAGTGACTATACTAATACTAGCCACCTGGAGGGAGTCAGATCAATGCCATGATGGTCTAATTATCACAGCGTCATATTTCTAATTGCACTTTTTTAAAATTAGAAATGACATCTGTATTTTCAGTTTACATCATGGAACAATTTGATAACCTGTGTGCACAATTTATAGTTAATAATATATTTAACTTTCTATTCTAACCAGAAAAATTTTATGACACATATTTTTAGCATGAGTACTTTTCAGATTATTGTATCCCTTTTTAATTATAACATGGTTATATTGAGAATTTCTAAGAAACTTTTGACTTTGGTCAGTTATGTCAAATTAAAAATGTCCTGTCACTCCCCTTTTCATACAAGTCAACAAGACGCTGGCGCTGAGTCACATAGAAACAGAGACACAAGAACAAGAACTCAACAATTATTATACCCCGCCTGAATCACTACATCCACACCTTCATCTGTCTACAATACTAGTCATCATCCTTATATTACGGATACTCACAACAAAGCAAACAAATCCAAGACGACAGACAAAGAGATATAACAACAATGAACTTAATCTATTTCAAAGTATTTTCAAAAAAGATTGAGAGGGAACACAAATAATTTTGATCAAGGACACAAGCCAACGATAATGAACATTAACTGTCGTAGCCTTATCAGCAATGACAAGAGACTAAAACGTGTTGCTGTCAAAGGTGACCTAATAAATATTATTTGATATCAGTTGAAAAAGAAGTGAGCCCTTAAGTGCGAAATAACATGGACCTAAGTCAAATTAATGCTAACACAAGTGGATACCCGCACATAGGAACAAACGTTTAATTTATAGAAACAGCTTCTTTGCAAGAACAATTCTAAAGTGTAACAACCTTGACATCAACACAATCCACAGCCCATCTATGGGATGGTTTAATGGTGTGTCAATCAACGTTTTAACCAGAAACAATACCTAGACTATAAATTTGGGCCTGTAAGGCATCTTGCATCTTAAACATTCAGAATCAGACAGTCAAATCAAAACTTGCATTAATTTTTTCAATAGAACAAAAATATTTCAACCATGATATTTTGTTTTCACAGCTCAACTATGTGGAAAGACAAATTCGCTTGAATATGTGTTAGGATTGATAGATTTTGTTTCACTGACATTTTGAACAGTTAGTATTTGTAATTTTTAAGCATATATTGTATAATTTTATATGAAAATCTAAATTGTGTTTTTGTCAAATTCTGCTTTCATCTTTATCACATCATACTGAAAACTTGACATTGAGTACAGTCATTTCTAATGTGAAGAATGTGCTTGAAATGAGTGGGCAAAAAAGGAAATTCAAAGGCTTTGGCTTTTTGAAATTGGGCTCTCAAAATATCAAGACCCTCCACTCACTATTTAGGTTGGTCTGGTTGGCAGGTCTGACACTACCAGTACTGCACTGTGGTGTGGCTGAGTATGTGATTATGCTTTTGCAGGTTTACTTTTCTGTTCTTGTCCATTTTCTAGAAGTGCCTTACTTCTATCTCACCTGTTTGTTATCAGTATCAGTCCTGCTCCATCAACATTCATTTTCTGTTCTTATTCTTTGAGAAATGTTGGTTGCCGGACGAATGTCAACTTCATGACCAATTGTCATGGTATTTTCCCACCACTATAATACTATGATGTGGAATGACAAGATTTACAAATTTTTCCAGTCAGAATTCTGCTGCTGGCAATTTGTCATCATGACAATACATATATAAGTATAAGGGCATTGTACCGCTTAGACATCCAAAACTTTTCAAATTAAAAAAAAAAAGTGTCTGGTAGTGGTAGATTTGTTTATCAGGAGCTGTCAAATAGTGATGATTGTTGATTTTATAGAGATATCAATATATACATCTAATACATGTTGGACAGGTTACTTTATTAGAATAGAGTCAATTTGATTCCTTAGGATTATTTCTGTATGGCCATCTTAGTTGGGTTTTTTTAATGTGTTTAGTTTTTATCCAGCATAAATTGTTGTAGCTGATTTTTTATTTTTTTAATTCTTTTATTGTTGTCATTTGTTAAGAAATGAATGATGTTGTTTGTCAATCAGAATATTATCTGAATCATTACAAACGACATGAAATTTATTGATTTATCAATTGAAATGTTTTGTTTTGTTTTTCCTTCACAGAGATGAATATATAATCCCAGAACTAGACCTGTCCCAGGTTCCCTTGCCCCCTCCACCCTCGCAAACCAATCGGACTAGGAGTAATAAGACGCCGTCCTCTAAACAGTCACGACCACCAACCCCGCCGCAAGAACCAGAGGAGGAAAGGAAGGGGAGGAAGAAGAAGAAAAAAAAGAAAAAGGGACAGTCAAGGACGAGATCAGTGGCAGAAGATTACGATGAAGACTATGAGGTTGGTCAGTCATTTGACTTGGTTTGAAAAGTTCTTGTTTGAAAGTTTACTTTTTATCATATTATGTTCTGTTACTGTTACAGTTGGACGCTGTGGGCTCATCACCTGCTCGTCTTTGATTCCTGATGCAGTCTTTCTAGCCATGTGTATGGTAATGAGTGGTGAAAGTCCTCATTAACATTTGGATTTACTTCCATTCTTGTTATTTGCACCCTTCTAAGCTTGATATATGGCTGGTCCCTACACTGCTTTTTGCGGTATAAAGGGGACTTGATCAACAAACAAATTGTTACTGTTATTTTTGCTTTCTTTTTATATGTTTTTGAAACAATAATACAGCTTTTACTGTCCAGTTTGTAATGTATTTCCTGTCTGTAGATCTTGAATACTATTTTAACTCAGTGCAGTTGTGGGAGGTCGTTACAAGGAACTCTAGTAGTAGTAACACTAAAAACGCTTTTAACGCTATGGTCATAAGTGAGGTGCTATGATAAATGACATTAGTTGAGAACCAATTAGATCAGATTTGATAACTATAAACATTGTCTCTGACTTGGAACCCTCTTTCAAAATGATCTTTTTAGACTCAGGGCTTTGGCAATTAATGCGTGCGAGGAGCAAACAAAAATATCTCTGGTCGTTGTTACTGAAGACTATACAAAAAATGACGGCATCGATATATAAGGAATAGTTATATTGTAACTGTAACCTTTATGATGTAAGAGATTGGTAAAGCGGGGGAGGGGGTGTCTTCAGCTTATTTGCATATGTTATATTTACCTTTCATTCTTCCTCATCTCTCTCTCTCTGTCTCTCTCTCACACACACACTCACTCACACACTTCACAAACGCTAATTGCACTACTAAAGGTCGTGCCACTTCAAATGTTACAATTAATGACTGCAGTTTCCTTTCCAGTCCAATTTGTTTAAATCCTTCTGAGACTTCCAGTAATGTCACATGATTTGCCAGTTAGATATATATAATATAAATATATTAAGTAACTATGGTCAGTTTGTATTTTGTATTTTTCTCTTTCCTCTTTCCTCTTTGTATTACCCCATCACCTGCCTATTTGTGTGTCTTGAGGGGTGCTGACAGGCGATCGTGTGGGGGGGGGGGGGCCTCCTTGGGATAAAAAAAAAAGGAAAGGAAATATTGTCTTTCTATTCTATGTAGCCTGTTCAAAATCTACCAGTCATGATGTACCTATCTGTTTCTTACCATTTCGTGATGGTTAGGTGTAAGTAGGTCGCGGTGTAACTTTGTGTGTCCTTTCCGTTCTACTTATGCTCGCCTTAGTGATAGTGAAGGATCAGGTTTTGTTTTGATGATGCCCTTTTGTTCAAGAATGACTCTAAAATGTAATATATGTCTGTGTTGTAAGAAATCGACGACCCGTGGCATTTTCAACTACTAACCACACTGTCTGTCTAGTCTATTATATATTTATGTATAATCAATCTAAGCGATTCTATTGACCCTTTGTATCGAATTTCTATCGGTTTCGTCTCAGGGAACTCTTTGTGTTAGAACAGGTTCCAGTGGTAACTAGAGTAACGTGGTGAGGCTGCTGGAAGCCAGTAACTAGAACAGTTTTCGCTGTCGTGGTTGATTGGGCGGTCATAGTGGGGGCGTTGGTGGCGGAACAGTGACGCACGACTCGACTGTTGGTGTTGACAAGCAACGTCATCTGGCTAGTGAATAGACGGGAAAAAACCAAACCCGTCAAGGACAATATTTATACATGAATGAAATGTATTGGCCCACCGGCGCTTGTGTCCTACTTAACTTAGGTAAGACACTTTTGCCCAGTTTACCTCGTCCTATCGGAGACAGATGTTGAATTCATAGGTCCCCTCGGTTGTAAGCAGGTGTTGTCCTAGTCCAAAAATTGTATTCGTGTCTAACAGGCAGCATGTGGCGTATTAAGTATTGAGTGTGTCCGTTGCTTTCCTGAGACTTGTGCTGCTATACTGTAAAGCGGTTAGGAGTATGGTGATGATCGTGAATAAGCGTTATATAAATGTTATTATTATTATAGCTATCTATACATCAGTACATGATGCTTTGACTTTTCTGGTGTAACTGAGTTACCGCTCGTGCTGATTATAGTTAATTTACATTCATTTAAAGTATGTGTCCATCTGCTATTTTTGTTTTCTTTTTTCGATTCCATCAAATTTTGAAACATGTCTTGCAAGTTCCAGAAAACAAAGTACGTCCTGTGTCGATATGGTCGTCAAACCCATTTGTACCTGCCTGAGTGCCAACTAATTTGTTGCTTGTTTTGCAATTGGAGCTATACCATTTTTCCTTTTTCGAGACTGATTTGGATTAGCCTGACAAAATATCGGAACATGCTCCGTTAAAATACTTGATTACTATTGGTATGGTGCTATAATATTGACTTGCGTGCTGGTCACGGTCAAAATCTGATGGCGGGCTATATCTTGTCTGCCGACCAATGTTGAGGTCCTACACACTCAAACATGTGTTACGAGACGGACATGACGCTTGACGTTCGAGGTAATAGAGGACGACTAGACACGGGGACTGGTTATGGTCATTTATCAACTACGCTTCAGATATCTGGAATAAGTCCACCAAAATTCCAAATATGCAAATAATGATATAAGATGTTTTAAAACGGCGGCGAAAAACAAATAGAATAAAGACGTTACTTGCAATTATATTGATGATGTATACCCAACGGGGGTTTATTGAGTTATGTTAGTCATTGTCAGTTGACTGGGGTGTAAATGTTTTATGTGCATTATATATAACCAATATGGTGATGGGCCCATTATTGCCTTGTCATTGAGTTCGTCTCCGGGAGCACAGTGTTGAATTTGCACTTGGTACGATTCAGTGCAGCCCTCCCGCTGCTAAGTGAGTTTTGTCCGTCTATAGAAACAACAATAAACAATATAATAATGACAATGACAATTTAAAAAAATTGTTTGTTCCCGGAAAGTAAGATCCTACACAATCTCATATGTCCCTGACGGTGGGTGCGTTCATTCCTTTGTGGTTTTGGTATCGACAGAAGATCAAAGTCTTCAAGAAGAATCAGGTCGTCCAAGTACTCCGTAAAAATGTTGTGTTTGATCTACTCTCGTCCCTAGGACAGTGGTTTTGAGGTCACTTCGTTCTGCGGGGGTCTGTGGGTTCAAATCCTGGTCGGACGGTTTCCGGGATATTGCGAGACTCCTAGACTCCGCCCCACATGTATGCGTCTTATAAGTATGGGCAAGGCAGCCGTAACAAACAAGGATGGGGTTTCTATTCAATGGGTTACCGAGAAGCTATTGGTAGATTTCCATTACTTTTGTGCAATTTCGCGCTTAATTTCTGTCCGTCTAGCTAGAATCAGCGACGGTATTGTTTTCGAATTTAAAAAAAATGTGTTCCCGGAATCCAAAACATATACGTCATCTGCATAGTTTCAGTATTATGGCCTTACAGTGTCAAAACAAAAAGGGCGATGCACGAGCATCCTTAGAAACTTACTTCAGTTCAGTCTTCTCCGGTGAAGTGTTTTTGTTTATGTGTTGTGCTAAAAGTACTTTCAAAATTAGCTTTTGGTTCGTGTGGCTCCTATATCCGCCGGGGGGGGGGGGGCGGGGGGG
>JARDUL010137921.1:0-10463 GCA_030265205.1 Dirona pellucida
GGGGGGGGGAATGAAACCTGTACTACTATTGTACAGCTGTGCACATCAAAAAGGCAGTGTGGTTGAAAATCATGTTTTCATGTTTTCTGACATATTGGGCCGAAATGAAGTTGTTAAGACATTGGTCAGAATCATGAAAATGTAAATGATAAATGCGTTTGACCATCTATTTCCAAGACACGGGGGCGTGTGGGGGCAAAATACAATTATCACGATTACAGGGATATAAATGGCAAACGGAAAAAACAAATTGAAAACACATCAGCAAGACCAAAGATAGACTAGTGAGTCTGAAATCATAGCCTGTCACTTATATATGAAAAAGCAAAGTCTAAAATCAGTCAAAGCAAAAAGTCTGAAATCAGACAAAATCTGAAAGATTTACACCCCTGCGGTTATATATGCTAAATCATAGCGGATTCAGTCGCACTAAGATACAACTGCCTTCTTCACGCACACGGCTGTACGGCACACACCATGACTTACACATAGGACGGCAGGCTGACATTTCCCTGAGAGTCTTCGTGAACCCTGGACACCCACTCCCTGTACTCAGTCTTCTGTTGTTCATGAAGTGCGTTCAATTCCGTCTGCCACTTGCTTTCGATCACCTGAAAAATACAAAATTTCAAATGCCATTTCAAATTATTCTAGTCACTTGCATCATTTATCCCCAAGCAGGCTGTGTCGTTAAAGATCCTTCTCAATGCCCATGGGGAACACGCAGTAGAGCAGCCTGTTAGGCTCGTCATACTAACATACTGACAACACCTTTTTCTGCCTGTAGCTGGGCACTCACTCATACCCAAGGCGAGTGAAGAAAAATGTGTCAAGAGTCTTTCCCAAGGATTCAACATCAGTAGCTTCAGCCAGGATTCAAACTCAAGACCTTTTTTTGTCCCTAGAATTAGAATCTAATCTAGCGAGGTGAAAACATTCAATATCTTCTTGTTGCTTGAAGTGATGAAACGTTTATCACCTACCTACATGAAGCAAGGAAAGGACCTCTCAGTCTTGAGTTGAGTAGCCGAACCACTCAGCCAACGACGCCACAATAAACATTGCAGGGAGATGCTTGGTCAATTTAGAATTTAGACCGTAGTATCGTGCCTGAGAAGAGGTTACAGTACAGACCCTGTATCACAAGTTAGCGCTAAGTATCGCTAAGTATCTCAGAATAATGAGTGAACAACAATGACAGACCTGTGCATTTTCAAACAACCGCTGTGCCAGTGTGTTGATGTCCTCGTCTTTGTAAACACCCCCGACGTTACGCAAGGCTTGGTCCATCTCTTCCCTCTGTCTGGGAAAGGAAGGAACAACAAATAATATTATATACATACAATACAACAAATCTTTTTTCTGTAAAACTGACAACAAATTTTAATAGTTCACAGCAATCCCAATAATTGTTTGTACATACCAGCCTTGATAGTAAAACATGCCTCGTCAGAAGTTAATCTTTATAAAACTTTTTACCTTTTGTTTTATATGCTTTAGGACAGCAAAAGTTTAATTAATATCAGTCCATACACTTGAAGAAGAAAATTTCAAAACCAACAATAGCACCGCTTCAATCACTGTGGCGTGGTGGCTAAATGATATGGCAATCGACTTTAAGATCGTGAGGTCCCGGTTTTGAATCATGGCATTGCTACCAACTTTGAGTCCTTGGGAAAGACTCTTTATACATGTTTTCTTCACTCGGCTCAGGTGTGAATGAGTACCCAGTTAAAGTCAGGGAAAAATGTTGTCAGTATGACGTATGCTCCCCAGGGGGTTAAGGACATTGAATTGCACGGCATGCTGGGTGATAAATGATGAAAAGTTTGAGAGCCTGTATTTGTATGGGGATATGCACGACAAACCCATCTATATCTTGTAATTCAACGTAATTGGAAATAATAGAAATAAGGTCATGGGACACACAAGGCTTTATCTGATTATAACAATGTTAGTTTCCAAGAACACTTACTTCTCTTGCAAATGCTGAATATCCCTATTTCGATCCTTGATAAGTCGTTCAATGTTAAGGGAATACTCGTGTTCAAGGTTCAACAAAGTCTCCAACGCAGGAGAGTGGATGAGCGTGTGGTATACCTCTGCAAATTTCTCGTCCCTGTTCAACTCGTGTGGCTTGGAATAAATCTTTAGCTCCTAACACAGATAAATTGACAAAATAAAAAACATCAAATATGAATTAAGACACAGCCAAATTGGCACCATTGGATTGTTTCATCAAATCAGCATGTGTGTGTGTGTGTGTGTGTGTGTGTGTGTGTGTGTGTGTGTGTGTGTGTGAGGTTGTTGTCTTGTATGCTGGCATGGATGTTTGTGTTTGTTCACATGAGCACACATGAATGTAGATATCTCATCGTACAAGAATTTGGGATTTGTTTTCTTATATTTGTTTACATCAATATATTTGTATATTAGTAGATTCCATTAAGATTCATGCCTCTGTTTTGAAATGAGTATTGTAAACCAGTAAAAATGTTCTTTCAAATACAATAAAGATCAAATCATTATCGTTACTAAAAGATGTCTGAAAAAATATATTGGTAAAAAATGAACAGGAAAAAACCCCAACAAAACAAGCAAATAAGTATTTTGGATTCAATAATGCCTCAAAGGCTAATACTAACACAGACAAAATGAACTTTTATATAATAAGCCAAGAGGATGAAACCAGACATCCTAATCCAGGAAATAGTAAATGGCATTTATATAGCGCTTATCCACGATCATCACCATGCTCTAAGCGCTTTACAGTAGCGCATTTACTAAATAAATAGAAAATTGCTTTCGTTCTTAGAGTCTAATTTAACGAGGGGAAAACATTCCATTTTTTCTGGTTGCTTTTTGTGGGATTGGTGGCTGAATGGTTAGGCTGCCAACCTCGAGATTGCGAGTTCCTGTGTTTGAATCTAGGCTGAAGCTACCTATGTTGAGCCCCTGGGAAAGACTCTTTACACATATTTTCCTCACTCTACTGAGGTGTGAATAACCAGCAGCAGGTAGAGAAATATATGATGGACCCTGGCAGGCTGGTGTACAGTATGCTCCTCAGGGAGTTGAGAAGGATATTGAACGACACCATCAGCTGGCGAGCCTGTACTTCTACAGGGATATGGACTATAAACCCATCTTTATCTTTATAAAGTGAAGATTATCACATACATACATAAAACTAGGAAATGAATAAAACGAGAAGAATATATAATATGTGATATGGGCATCTTGATTAATAGCTAAATGCGTTTATCATAAAAACCAATGTCGATATTCAACTAAAATTCATAAACTTTTTCCACCCACCTCGTTATATTTCGGCAACCACTGGTTGATGAGGTCATCCGCATTCAACTCTCCGCTTCTCACTTTATCTATGGCCTCGTCAGCATTATTGTCATGAAGAAGCGACGTCTCTTTATTGACAAACTCTTCAAGCTTATCTTCCAGGTCTACAAACAAGAAGCCAAGATACATATATATGTGACTCATGTGGCATATATGTGACAAATACACATTTTGACATATTATATATGTGACAAATACTCATGTGACATATATGTGGCAAATACTTATGTGACATATATGTGACAAATACTCATGTGACATATATGTGACAAATACTTATGTGACATATATGTGACAAATACTCATGTGACATATATGTGACAAATACTCAACTACACTTCCCTGATGGAAACCACCTTGAAGGCTTTGTGTCATCTAATGACTTTGAAGGCTATGCTAAACAGATCCTATTATACTAGACAGGCCTCAAACAAAGATTCCAGGTCAAGCTACTCCAAGGCCTGCTAGGATAGCCAGGAAGAGCTCCAGCTTTCTTCCAAAAAAATATTATTTTTAACAAGTTTCACCCTATATTACAATAATAATTAAAACGGAACACTTAAAAATGTATGCATTGTGCTAAAACACCTAGCATTACTCTATCTTATCTTATCTTTTACTATTAATCAAATGAATGATTCAAACATTTAATTTATAATCAAACTTGCCTTTAACGAAGACATGTTCTGATGAAAATGTATTGATATCAAGCCATTTGGAAGTAAACAAGGGAAATAATTAAGTTGAGAATGAGAAATTGTAAAATTTTACAATGATAACCTCCCTTTTAAATTCTTGGGATGTTTTGTTTGTTTTATTATTTTTTGTCATCAATCTCAAGTGTTTTTTTGACATGATATTTGTCTAACTTCTGTTCAATAAATAGGGCTAACTGAAAGTCCAGTGGTCAAGAATAAAAGACATAATCCAATCGAAAGGTGGGGATTTGAATTGGGGTGCCCAGCTTTTGGCATTGAGTTGTTTTTTTACCTGGGCAAGAAAGTTAGCTCCAACTGCCAACATTGTGGCACTGCCCTTGGGTTACGTATTTTCATCTTTTTAAAAAATAAATAAAGACAATTTACACATATTTGTATATAATTATGCTAATTGTTTGTCTTTATTTATATGGTATTCTTTCAATTAAAATTACTTGCTCTACTACCAATCAGATTATTCTGAATGTGGCTGAAAACTAGCTTGCCATTATAGTTAAGAAAATACAAATCGGTTTCTTTAGATCAACTTCATGAAAGAGATTGATATCTAGTACTCTTTGTCTCTATACTATAAACTGTTAGAATCTCACCTTTGAAGACAAAACATGGCAATTTGTGGGCATTGACAAGCCGATAGGCAAACTCTGTGACTGTTGTATCCAAGGGGAGCTTGACCGAGACATTCAGAGTTGAAGTATTTTCCTTTGTGTCAAAAATGAAGGTGAACTCTTTTTCTACAGAATGTGGCATCTTGGTGTATTGGGCCTTTCACCTTTACATTGAAAAAAAAACCCAATAAAAACATAAATAAACAGCCCTTGTTTGCAGCAAAAAATGTTCCATCTTTGACACAGAAGGAGCAAGTTTCGAAATTAAATGACTGGAGACACTACCTATCTATATTTCTATCTTCTACAATGTATGACAGTGCTGATAATAGAATGCATCGTCTTGATCTTAGGGCAGTGGAACTATCGCATTGGATGAAGCGAAGGCAATAAAGGTCTAAATCTAAGAAACCAGTTGCAAAATAACAAACAGCAGGCCACTCAACAAGGCCATTGCCCTGACAAAAATTCAAAACAATTCAAATGGTGAAAAACTGTGTAAAAAGTTTTTCCCAAGGTCTCAACATTGGTAATATATGCTGTCAGGATGTGAACAATCTTGGGCCCCACACGCCATCGACAGGTCCATATTATGGTCTACCTCTCAATTACTGTAATAAATTCTACCTACACATATCGAGAGTCTGTGTGAGTCTATTTCCGACCAGTGTACCAATCTGAATCTGACTGCTCACCACTTGCATGTTTTATTTTCCATTAATTTTGACATTTTTGTGTTCGATATATCTGATTTTGTTTAAAGAAGTTTTCCTAACACCATGCAAAGCACCATAAATTAATCTAAACAAAACAATACGTAAGAGAGTTTAAGTGGGCAGTCACATTGGGACATCGGTCGGAACTCGACACCCAGACTCTACCGCATAGAAGGATATATGATAAACTGCACAAGATGAGCATAAGAGCATAATAATAATTAATTATTACAGTTTTTAATACCTTTTCTAAGTTAGCAATTGCTTTGTTAGTTTATCTTTTCAAGCCCTTCTACTTCTAGCCTAGCTCTAACTACTTTAGGCTCCAGCCACCAGGTTCCAAATCAGACTAAATTGATAAATTATATATTGCAAACAAAATTGATCTGATAAACTGAAGTGTTATGATGCTTCATTTCTTAAATTTATAGATACACTTTAAAATAAGCTATTCCTCTGTTTTCTACTTCCACCCATCGTCATAGCATTAGTAATTAGAATTAGGGTCTCATTTTCATTTATCAATATTGAAAGACAGAATTGTTAGAAGCTCAGTGAAAATCTTTACTGTTTTCTAACTAGGCAGGCCTAACTACTATTATTACTATTACTATTTCTACACCTACAATCCCATTCCCGGTGTCTACTTACTATCAGATGAGTTAATCAAATTCTAGGGATATATAATTATTTATTTCAGTTCGCCATGGACCACCCCATAGTCATTTAATTGGTTTTTGATTTAAAAACTATTGGTAATCTGTCAACTACAAAAGACACTTTCGTTTCTCTCGGAAGTGGGCGTGTTATTGTTATTCGTCCATTTTGTCAGACGAATGACGGGAAATAGACCTACTAGACCGCCAGGTCATCAAAAGAAGTGGGTCATATCGTGTGTGGAGATGGAAGAAAGTCGGTCACCTGAGGGTGAAACACGAACTTCTGGCTCTGATGGTGAGTACTGAACTTTTATTTCTCCTAAAGACTAAGACTTATCAGTAACATCATGTTGGATTTAAAGTTATCATAATCTTCCGACGAACACCGGATTAAATGCCATGCACTCAAACAGGACGATATGCACCCCAGTTATAGATAGGCTACGATGAGACGGCTCAACCTTATTTCGCTTTGTTTAGAAATTAGGTCAGTAGTTTCAAACACAGTTGGGACAGTGGAAAAAGTAAACAATTTTTTCTTTACATTGGAAGCAAGCGTAAAACATGTGAATTATAGCCGATTTTGAAAATGTTTTGTTTAGTTCTAACGTTGCACCTGGAGGCAAATCTAAGCCCGTAATCCATTGGCCTCGTGAGGCCACAGAGATTGAGTAATTGCGGTTGTTATGAGGTCATAGTGAGGAAATGGGTCATGGTGTTCATCGACGTCCAAGGAACGCGGGAACTGTTCGCATACCTTATCATTGAGTGATTTGCAATGATTGCACACAGGACTGTTATTCATTCTGACACAGGTTCAAAAATGTTCTCATGTGAAGAATTTTAGGGGTAAGCTGAAATGAGTTTTATATTCTTCTTGTATTACTTAGATAATAGTCTAAGGTCCTAGAGATAGATAGACTCGAAGGTAATATTTTTCCCCTCGCGAGGGATTTCCTAAATGTTTTAAAGGTCATGATTGTCATTTTTATTTTGTGTCTACCTTCCATTGGCAGTGGTGCATTATATTGTATTTTATATTCTTAACTAAACTAAAAGGATTACGTCTTTAATATGTATTATTATTGGTTACAATACAATAACTGTTAAACTAGTCTAGTCTAGTAGTCTCCGACCAACCGAGACTGGGGATAGAATCAAGTGGCCTTTTTCATGCCAACAAAACTAACTGATGTGCTATGACCTGTTTTTGTTTTTTAATACTGATAATGTATGGAGTTTGGAGGGCCGGGCCAAGCTGTTACGTCATCCCTCCTTTTCCCTCCCCGTCCAAACCACACAGCTTTGCTGGTCACTTTGACAATGCGATAACCTGGGGTCATCGCTGAATTCATTGGATGCCCTAAGGTCAAGATAACCCACTTAGAAACTGCAGCCAATGAGAGCGTTTGTTTCCCTTGTTACCATTTTCCTCTCTCGGGGAGTGTGTTGATACAGCATTGCGCTATGTCACTCATAACAAGTTGGCACCTTATCTGAACCGTGATGTGTAACAAAAGAGAGAAAAATAACTAACCTAATTAATCCTTTCCCAATGGTGGTTTATCTATGTTTATCATTGTTGTCAATCCTTTTCTTAAGCTCCCTTATTACCATTCACTGTTTCTCTTTTTTTTTATCTTTGCCCTCTTAACATAATTTAGATCTAGACTAGACTACAGCCTATTTTCATATTATTGAATTTTTTTATTTTTTTTATTGAATTTGTTTTTTTATTTTGAAGTTGACTCTCAGATGAGTTTGTAGAAACATACTATTACAAACAATCTGATACTGCACATAATTTACGTAGGGGACGCAAGTTCTTTCATGACTTAGATGATATTATAGATGCTCAAGTGGATGAAGGAAAGAGGAGGGGGTGGGGGAGGCAAATTAACTTATGTTTAGCTGTCTTGTATGAACCTAGATCTAAGATAGGATGCATTGTATTAGGCTATCTAAATATTGTTATTTCAAGGATTATGGCACTTGAAAATGTACTCTACCAAAAATGTACTCTACCGTCACTCTTTATCTTTCTGTTATCTTCCTTCCGCTCACTGTCATCAAAACAATTTCATTGCGAATAATCTAGATCAATGGATATCCATTGTGATTAGTGGGAAGGTCGTAAAAGTAATCATTTATTGTATCTGCCCCACTGTTTTGTTGTTTGTGTTGGTTTTTCGATTTGTTGTGTCCTTATTTTCTGATTAATTGCTGCTATAATCGACGACCGGTTGTTTACATTATTTTTTATTCTGTAACACATGAAATGCGCCATTTTTTTACAATAAAGATGTATCTTATAATACCGCTGTAGTTGTTGTTGGACAAGGTCCATGTGAAGCATCGAGTCATTGTAAATATATTATGAATAGTAAGGGCCTAGAGCAGGTTGGAAGAGGAAAGGAAAGCCAAACCATACCTTAGATGTTGAGCTATTTGGTATGCGCTTAGATGTAAAATAAATAAAAAATAATATAATAATAATGCTAATGATAATAATGTTAATGATAATAATGGTAATGATAATATTCATGATATTAATAATAATGTACACTTATATTGCATACAGTTCCCTGTGTGGTCAGGGCTCTAGGCGCATTATTATGCTACTCTACTGATGAATTCACGAAGGGTTCCAGATTTCACTTTTCATAGGACTTTCAGATAGTGTGTGTTATTATTGCTTGCTTACTGAACATTGATGAAGGCAAGGTTATCAATTGTGCGAATATAAAATAATGTATGGCAAGTATGTGGTGACAAGTCCATAGTGGTCAACCCGTTCATTGGTACCACTAGCGTGAAAATATAGAGTTTGTAGATTAGCTTCAGTGATTAACACCAGCACATAACAGCGACGTTTTGGCCAACATGTCTTTCATAAGTGACAAATAACAAACAAACAAAAAACAATCACAAGGGAGTGAAGACCTGTAGATCAGAAAAAAATATTAGTATCTGTTGCTTTAGGGGGAATAATGATATTAATGACAAAAATCAAGAGATCGGGTAACCAAGTAGAGGAGATAAGCAGAGTCAATTGTTACATACAACAAGGGGTAAACAATGCAACTAACTAACCGAGCGAAACATGAGTGCAATAATTGAGGGGTGTAAATATTTCAAATTTTGTCTGATTTTAGCCTTTTTGCTTTGATTTCAGGCTCACTGGTCTATCTTTGGTCTTGCTGATGTTTTCAGATTATTTTTTCTCGTTTGCCTTCCCCCCACCCCCTGGTAATTTAACAAATCAGAGCAGATAATCAATAGGGTACCATTATCTATGCTTGTCACTCCCTTTTGTTTTACAACTAAAAATAAATGAATAAAATCTTCAAGGAGTGAGGATTTTCACTCTGAGGAAGGAGAAAAAGATGACCCGGGTTATGTGGCCTTGAGAGTCCACTCATCACATTTAGAAACAAGGGACTTTGAAACCATCATATCTTATATGGCCTTGAGAGTCCAATCATCACACATAGAAGCAACGGACAGTATCTGCAATAGATTTCATGCATGCTCACATCTAGATCTTTAGTCTCATTTGTGTGATTGGGAATTGTGCTAGTGACATAATTAAGATATCTTACACATGTTTTTTGTTTTTCTGTTTTTTTAAAGTCTGAAGTTGACTTTTACCTTGGGGGGAGAGGGTTACTTGACAAGGCTCAATATTTATAAAGATGAGCCTCAAATTTTGCAGATTTAAGAAGGGCTTTTTATTTTTAGCGTTCAACGATGTTCAATACCTACTTGTCAAGGCCCTGGAACAACCTTTGTCATGTCTGTCGTGGCCAAAACACGACAGAGGCAGGTTATTTCATTGGACCCATTGCATCGAGTTCTAGTCGGGGATTATTTTATTTTTTAAATTGTTGTGTGTGTGTAACTGATATCAAATCAACTTTACTTTGATGCAATTTAGTGCACACTTCTAGGAAAGTGAATTTAAAAAAACCCAACATTAAATATCTTTTTAAATTATCCGTCTAGAACCAGCAATAAAACAACGGCAATAGTTTATAATTTAAAGATTGTTTGAATGTGTTCCAGGAAAAAGTGATACATTGTAGCTACGTCATGAGCACCGGCTCAGGTTAGGTTGCTGTAAGGGGAGAGCACTACGGGGTGTCTGGAGCAGATGGGGGTCTTGAGAGTGCCACGGGTCTGGATATTGGATACGATCGTTATCTCCTCTCGATTTATATTATATCCCCTGTTGTAACAGCAGACACGAGTTTAAAGTAAAACTCCCCTTCATCCTGTGGCGAGAAAAAGGATAGAAAGATTATGTCGGAAGAGATCTTTTAACAGCGGATACCCAATATTATGTCATGTTCTCGATATTCCGGGGATGGGGGGGGGGGGGGGGGGGCGGTTTTAAAAACC
>JARDUL010138032.1:0-10747 GCA_030265205.1 Dirona pellucida
TCTCTCTCTCTCTCTCTCTCTCTCTCTCTCTCTCTCTCTCTCTCTCTCTCTCTATCTCTCTCTCTCTCTAGTTATGATCAACACTATGACTCAAAACATGCACGTAAAATACACGACAGGCTGTTTATTCACCCCCCCCCCCCCCACCACCACACACATACCCTGAACCCGGAAATTCATTATTATGTTTGTGCACAGATTAACAATTAACTTGGAGGAAAAAAATTACTCACTTTGTGACGATAGGATCAGCTGCGTGATTGGGTCCCCATCGTCCTAAAAGCCCTCTGCCTGTAACGCCTGTCCTTCCCACTGGATTCCTATTACAATGCAGAGAAAACACATGAATGAACTTATTATATACCAATGCTACTCTTTCATAAATAGCTTCAACATAAAGAACTCCAGTAGAATTAGAATTTATCTACACAAAAGTGAGATTATTATTATTATTATTATTATTATTATTATTATTATTATCATTATTATCATCATTATTATTATTATCATATTATTATTATTATCATATTATTATTTTTTTATTATTATTATCATTATTATTATTATCATTAGCATTATTATTATCATTATCATTATTATCATATTATTATTTTATTATTATTATTATCGTTATCATTATTATCATTAGCATTATTATTATCATTATCATTATTATTATTATCATTAGCATTATTATTATCATTATCATTATCATTATTATCTATTTATTGTAAAAAAGCTTGAGCAATGCTTGTTGTTTCTACATCATTTCAACATTTGACACACAGCATATTATTATTATTCTAAAGTGTGAAATTTTTAAAATTATTTTTTACCTTGGTAAACCATCCACAAGTTCGTAGTGTCCCCAATGGCTCCTTCGGTTGATGACACCATCCAGTCCATTAAATTTGATGGGATGTGATCTAAATGGGAAATAAATGATTCAGAAAATGTAACAATGTCGGTTTTACAGACATGGAATATGGAATGGAATTTTTGCTATACAATTCAAATTTATCTAATGAATCTCAATCTCCTCACTCCAAGGATTATATCACATTTTACCACTATAGGTAACACAGTTATGAAGGTAATATAAAGGCTTATATGATCGAAAAGCCAACGTGGGCAGAACTGCAAGTTTTGACAAAATAAAAAATTACTTTGATTGATGGAGAATTAATTAATTTTCCACAGCAGCCATGGGCCAATCAACACATCAAGGTGAAAATAATACACTGCAACAATATTTTTTTAAAACACATTAAAAACCTTAATATATATATATAGTCTGTCTCAGACAATCACTCAACTTACTCCAAATCTTCTTTTGGCACATCTGCCCAGACAGGCCTCTCCAGGACGATACCGGCAGTGTATTCCACAGGTGTGTAGTCACCAAAGTCCTCATCCCATGACACTTGGTTGTCTGGTACAGGAAGTTTTTTGACTGAGCTACCTGGGTACTCCTGTGAACATTGAAAGAAAAAAATGTTTGGGAAACAAAGAATAAAATCTTTTAAAATAATAAATCCTATTACCATTTTTACCGTAAACCAAACACTGAAAGGTATAATAGGTATTTGATGAAGAAAGAAAGACTATTTACCGTAACACATTTTTTAAAAAGAGAGAAGAACGATTGGTTTGAACAAAAAGAGATATAAAATAACACACTAGGATTAGGGAACAAGGGAAAATATTTAGAGAGCAAAGGAAAATGAATCCTACCACAGGGGAATATGCCCTGAGTTAAACCAAAGTCAAAGATGATATGGGTGGGAGCAATAAACAGAAAATGTAGAAACTGATGCAAAGCCATAACTCTGTCAGTTCACTAGACTATGTTTTGCATTATGCAGAGGTGTGTCTTTCAAAGATTGAATAATGTTATATATATATATATTACTAATATATTATTAATCATATTACAAACAATGAACTAAGCATTGTCGTCAAATTTATAATGATGACTCACCACACTCATCTTTTTTTATAGCGGACAATTTGAAAATATCAATATAAATAAAGAGATCATTGGGCATACATGATGCCTATTCATTTGATTTTTGTAACTGCTATGGCCAGTGACTTATTTGTTTGCAGTACTCTTAGTCTTAGGGTAAAACTTATCTAGACTACAGGGTAACAAAATTAAGACAAAACTTACAGCACATCTTGCTTTTATGTGTGTTTTCATTGTTCCTAAAGCCAATTGACATTCAGTCCAAGAAGATGTGTGCTGCTGTGTTTGTAGCTGATCAAGGTTGGATGACAGCCGGTGATTTATATTCAATGGTGCTGATAATATGTGCCTTCTACTAAACTTGCCTTGAACAGGTCCTGAAGATCTATTTATCTGTCTGGACACCTGTACAAGTAAAAAACGGGAAAGCCTGGATACAATTAATTATAATTACGATGCCAATGCTGACTCTGATGATGACACATGGACATGATCATGTACCTAATTCCTAATTCAATTTATTTCCTTTTCAGTATCAGTATCAGTATCAGGGTTCTTTAGTTAAAGTAAGAGAGTGTGGGTGTGGTGTGGTGACTCATTTACTACACTGACACCCACTACTACACTATTACTTACAACAGTACAGTGATCTTCTCTCACACTTCATTACACTACTCTACTAGCTACTACACACTACACCATTACACTACACACATCCCATTCATTCTCAGATAACCAGGCCCAGAAAATAGCTGATTCTTGAAAAAGTCTGATGATGAAAGAAGTGATTCA
Source organism: Dirona pellucida (assembly GCA_030265205.1). Taxonomy (NCBI): domain Eukaryota; kingdom Metazoa; phylum Mollusca; class Gastropoda; order Nudibranchia; family Dironidae; genus Dirona; species Dirona pellucida. Next base: position 2,762 of record JARDUL010138032.1, read on the forward strand.
CTTCATATTACAATTACAGTATTTCAAATCGTTTCCATATTGCTGTCATTTTATATTTGATAAAGCACTCCTGCGGTAAAGACAAGACCAACTTGGGTCAAGGCAGAGAGTGAGGAGAGAGGGTAGCAGCAAGTCGAAGTTTGAGACAGAAGATTTCCTGTTGTTTAGTTTCCATGGTTATTATCTATTCGAATAAATTGATGAACCGTCATTCTTAGGGGTAACTTCAGCATCTGACACATTCAATATTTTATATTACTTTAGTCAAGTAAACTAAAAAAGCAATAAAACGTTTCGCTAAATCAAATACTATAGCACAGATACCTGCAACACATCAACGATTGTCTCTGACACTGACACTTGTTTTATTTTTAAGACAGGAAGTGATATTTAGTATATATTTAGGCTACCTACATGAGTCCTCCCTCGACCAGCGATATAATCGAACAATTGTGGATCGGTACAATGAAAGTATATCACCGACTGAAGAGTTCCAAGTCAATGCTTCGCGGATAGAAACGCCTTGCAGTTTGCAGTCATGCTGAAACACGAACCTTAGAGCTTAGGCCCCTGCCCTGTTAGTTGCCTCATGAATAATTTTTTTTAAAGATTGAATAATTGTTTGGTTTTAATATTTTAAAGAAAGGATCAGAAGTGGACTGATCACCTGCTCGAGTTCAATCCCTGTGATCCACAAATAAAGTATCTAGTCTAACTCTGTAATAATACATGATATTATTATTATTATTATTATTATTATTATTATTATTATTATTATTATTATTATAATTATAATTATTATTATCATTATCATTATTATTATTTGTATTTGTTATTATTATTATTATTATTATTATTATTATTATTATTATTATTATTATTATTATTATTATTATTATCATTATTATTATCATCATTATTATCATCATCATCATCATCATCAGCAGCAGCAGCATAGTCCATACGGCACCCAAAATTTCCACACTGAATGTGCTTAGTGGCACTTTACACAAGGCAGGGTAAAGTTGTAAAATAGATACATCAATATCGCTATAGATAACTACAAACCGAATACATACTTCAATAAAACTACTTATCAGTAAAAGTACATGTAAAGATATTAATATATCGACACTTGGTGAGTTGTTATACAAAAACCAACGAACAAGTGGGCAAATGGGATTTTAAAAATATTTTTGTGTAAATACATGATTTAAGATTTTGAAATCAGATTTAAATCTAATGTGTAGCCAATTAAGAGTATATAAAGTGGGAGAGATAATATGACACCTGGAACTGGTACGAGACAATTTTAGTAGCTTTATTCTGTACAGTATTATTCTGCACCTTATGCAATCTATCAGTTACGTCGTTGGGGCAACCAGCAAACAACTAGCTCATTGGCATTAGGTAATTGCAATACGACCAGGTTTGGGATGGATCGATAATGGAGGGAGATTATGCCAATGCATCTGTATATTATGTGTACTGGGTGTTTCAATACCTTAACACCCCCCCCCCCCCCTCTCCGGGCTAACCAAACTCAGAATAGACAGAACAAAACAAGGGGTTCAACAGTGGGTTTTTTCTTATCTCAAATCCAAAACTTCATACATTTATTTCAATATTTAATAGATATGTCTACCACCCGCTTTTCTAACTAACCGCATCAAGATGAAAATATTCACTTTGTGTGCTTTTTTTTTGTAGAGCTTGCGGTCTAAGGTATCGACAATTTTATTCTGTACCATTATTCTGTATTTTCTGCAATTTATCAGTTATGTAGTTGGGGCAACCAGCAAACAACTCATTGGTATTGGTACTTTCAATAGGTTCAGGTTTGAGATGCCAATGCATCTGTACAATATATATATATTATATTGCATGGTAGGCTACAGGGCCGTAGCTAGGTGACTCGCTCACTTTCTCAACAATTCACACTTTGCATACATTTACATAACCGGCTAATATTATGTCATTCCTATAGTAGTATTATCAATGAGAGGTTTTCATGTGTAAATTTATGGTCCGCTGCAATGTTTAGTAATTGTCTCTGGTATTGTTTCGTGATGAAAGAGCACAATTTAGAAATTGTAAATTTCTATGTGAAAGAGTGACCTTTTGCTATGTTTTCGAATCTTTAAATTTCTTAAATTTTGATTGGGATATACTTTAGGATGAAAGAATAGTTATAATTAATTTGGAATATTACCATAATATCTTATTCTATGATTCACTTACAACATATATTCTAGAGTAGCTTTACTTCAAAGTGTATCGCATACCAACGTAAATATGGCGGACGAAGCTCTTGCCCGAGCTGGCCTCCACTTTGATGAGCTGAATAAAATACGTGTCCTGGAGCCAGAAGTTGCCCAACAGACCCGAGAATTGAGAGAAGAATGTAAAGAATTTGTTGATAGTGAGTAAACTTGATTATTTTCTTCCTTAGCCCTCGAACAGTCATCTCTAGCCTAGACAGGTTTACCACCTGCCGCTGCCTATTCTCTTGCTTGTCTTCTTCTTCTTTCTCCTCACACTAACACAAACTTATACAATGCAGTCTAACAACTTTCATACTCCTGTGGTGATTTGTCCTGCTTGTGACACCAACTGTGGTGATATATTTTATAAATTTGATATATTAGTTGTATTAGAAGTAGTAGGTAGACAGTAGAATAGAATTAGAAGAATTAATGTTGTTGTACTCTGTACTCACTGGTCAGTGGGTCAGTGGTTTTGTTGTACATTTTGAATTACTATTACTATTATTATGTTTTATAAAATTAAAATCATCATGCACAGGATAAGTCTGGGAAACATTAAACAGGCCTCGATCAGACTGATTTGTTTTTAGAGCATCACTGTCATGGTCAGCTGCGATCAGACAGGTGCGACAAAGTCCAAAGTGCTCAAACATAACAAATGAGAACCAAACCACATATTATACTATCTGTGATATACTGCCAGAGCCACATCGCGTCCATATTTGGTTGGAATCATCCCATGGTCACATGATCATCCGATTCCGGAAAATGATTTTTGGCATTACAATACAGAATAATTCATAATCTTCTTTTTCAGAAATTGGTGACTTTCAGAAAATTGTTGGAACCTTCATGGAGATGGTTGATTCAGTTGCAAAAGAAGTAGAGAAGGAAAAGATGAAGGTATATAGTTATTATGAACTAGATGCAAATATGAAACTATTGCATTTGTCCTCTTCTTCTTTTTTTTTTACATTGGACACTCTCTCTAAGACACCCGCCTGTCTAAAAGATGACCTTGTTTGTTTATGACTGGACTGCATGTATATGTGAATAGGGCGGCTCCGCAGTCACTAAAGATTCTTGATTATTTGCCTTATAGCTTGTTTTTAATACTCTATATCTCGTGCTAGAGTTCTCAAAACAAGCAGGTTTATATTTGTTTTTAATTGTGTTAGTATGCATGTTCATTTCTAGAGGTGAAGTGTTCAGATATTTTGTACAGTTTTTGTATAGACCTAAACCAGTTGGGCGAGCAAAACATTTCTTTTGATATTCTGTGACTAATGTGTTCGGTAACTTTGATGGTTTATTACTCTTTTTTAAAATAAAAGATGATATATGGTTATAATGCTATTATATTATATTGGTATCTTTCCCAGGCTATTGGTTCTAGAAATCTGCTCAAGTCAATTGCCAAACAAAGAGAAGCTCAACAGCAGCAATTACAGGCTCTCATTTTGGAAAAAAGGATGCAGCTGGAGAGGTAGTTATAATGCGTAGAATGGACAAAACAAATGCTTTTCTCCTTTTATGTTTTTAGTGTTTTGTCAAGAGTGCTAGCCCAAGATATTATTATGATTGTTATAGAAACAGGTACATCCTCCATTAAGATGTCACAACTTTGCACTCCAGAAAACTGATACAATCGTTCCTTGAATTGACGCATTGATTTCATAACAAAACTCCAATGGCCACCCCAGTTACCCGGCCGTAATCTGATGGATTATACTCTGTCTGAGAGAGTTTACCTTGATGTGATGACACCATACGCAACGGGAGAACAGGAAATCGAAATAATGGAGTGGTGGGAGACAATCGGTATTGCAGAGATTAGAAGTCCATTGTGTTTTAATGTTTCTCTGATAACACAAGCGGACAATGCCTTTTATTTGAAATACTTGTGAATTAAGCATGTTTTATTAAATAGTGATTTTAATTTAAAATACATGTGAATTAAGCATATTTGATTAAATAGTAATTGATTGTTGTTTGGTTTTGCAGGCTGAGGTTACAGCATGATGCCTTATTGAAAGAGGAAGCCGGTCAAAATGAATTTATCGAACAGTTGATACTGCAAAAGTAATTATAATTACAAAGGGAAGGGAGATTTTTGGATTTGCCGTCATGTGAGATCAGAGAGCTGCTGTTTTGTCCATAAGAAAGAGAACCTTGATGACAGTCGATGACCGGCCCCATTACCACCAAGGGGAAACAGGAACTAGTGAGAGCGATTGCAAATATTGCTTTTTTTTTTAACTAATGACGCTCATATTTCCAGATTGAATTTGTGTCATTAAGATTTTGAAAGTAGATTTTGTTGTGATTTAGATCTCAATTTTTTCCAGTCTATTTTTTCCAATCTAGTGCGACTACTCAAATGCAATTAAAAGTGGCATCTGATATGAATGTGTATTTAAAAAGATTAAATAGAAAGAAAAAAAGAGATTGGCATTTACTTTTTTTCTCGCCTTTAGATTCTATAGATTTTTTTTTTATTAAAAAAAAAGTGTTTTTGGGGTTTTTTGCCCATAGTGATGCATATATTTTTCTTTTAGAATGAGTGGCAGTTCTTTTTTGCCACATTCATGGCCAATCAGTTTTCCCCACACCTTCCTAAAGGATGGGGAAAAGTCGGTAAGAATATGTTCTATCATGATAAACAAAACCTTTAGATCTGAATAAATTTTATCAAATATCAAAAGAATAGTGAGAAGGTATGATGTCATTTGAGATGGGATTCTGTTTTTTTAAACAATAGAAGTTAAAGATTTAATCTGCGGTTTTAATATTGGTTATGACTTATTTCAAAATCTTTCTTCAATCCTTTGCTCATTTCAAAATCATGCATGACAGACGGTGCATTTCCACTGTAAATTGTAAAACACAAAATAAAACTGCAGTTGTAAAAGAATCTGTAAATGTCTGTGATAGAAATGAAACTTATTAATAATATGGGCTAATGATAGCTACCATTTTGTTAATGTTGATGATATAATATGAATGCATTTTATATTGTGATGCTGACAGTGTCTGGTGTGGTGGGCTCATCACCTGCTCGTCCTTAATTTCTGATGCAGAGCTTTCTAACCATGTGTAAGGTAATGAGTGGTGTTTGTCCTCGTTATTTGGATTTACTTCCATTTGTCATGTACACCCTTAATAGCTTGACATATGGCTGGCCCCTACACTGCTTTCTTTCTGTAGTATAAAGAAAGGGGACTCGATAAACAACAACAGTGCCTATATCTGTATCTGCCCGGTGATACGGTCATTTTAACGAAGAAGGTAGTATTCTTATTGACATCAAGAGCCCAGATACTGTCTTTTGGTGTTGGTTGGCAAAGCTCAGTGGTAGCCAGTCAGTTTGCCTTTGTCAGCTAGGTGGTGTCGTCGTGGCAGGCATGGGTTTGATCCCCTTTCGACAATCTTTTTTTTTTATTGCTTACTCTCTCTCACTGACTCTGCTACATTTTCACTCTATTATTTTACTTATTATCAGTGCCCATTCCATACTCATTTATTTTGTTAGTAGATGAGTGGTGTTAGTGTTAGTCCTCATTAACATTTGGATTTACTTCCATTTGTCATGTACTCCTTTCAGAGCTTGACATAAATATGGCTGGTTTCTGCAGTATAAAGAGGACTCTTTAAACAAATAAACATGGCGATTTAAGACTGCAAGTCTTGTGTGGTGGGATATTGTGTTTAATCTGAACATTTTTTTTCTTTAGGTATATAGAGTTGATATTATACATTTTATGTTAACATTGTTTCCATTCTTTTTATCACGAAAGAAAAGTGCCACTTTTAAAATGACCTTACACTTGTCATTGTGTCAGGGCTGACAGCACTCTGTGTGTGAATGTGTTTGTATGTATGTGTGTGTGTGTGAATGTGAGTGTATATATATGAGTGTGTGTCTCTGAGTGGATAGAAGATGTATGCATGCCTATGTATTATATAATTTGTCATGCATTGTATTTTAAATTATATTATATTATATCCTATGACTGAAGTGAATGTTAAATAAAATGAAATCAGATAACAATTTTTCGGTTTATTGTTTGTGTTTATAGATGCTATATTCAAAGACATGGACAATACCGTGCCTAAGTCAAGTTTTATCAAATTGAGAAAAACAACAAAAATCTCTTTGTCGTTATGCTATTGCTTTTGGAAAAATCTGTTTCCGTGAATTCCTGTGAAACTTGGATTGTTTTGTCACTGCTGTGATAGATAGATAGAATGATAGTGGGATAATGTAACAACAGTGCCAGTGAGAGACAAGAATAGAAAATAGAAAAAAAGATTTTCGCCGACAGGGGGGAATTGAACCCATTCCTGCCACAGCAACTCGGCCTCGCTGTGAACAGAAAACCTGCCCACTATTATTACTACCTCTGGACTAATCCGCCACCCCATTATCACACCATCATTCTGTCTACTAGACCATAAGTGCCCGCCCCCTCTTCATTTATGATAGATAGGGCCTACTTTCTTTCATTATGAAAGGCTGATAACTATTTTTTAAAAAGAGGCGTTTTCGACATAGGCACTCTATTGTTCCCATGTCTTCTCATTTCCTCTTAAATACTAGGAGACGGTTTCATACGTCTTTGTCTTGACTATGGAATTTTATCATTACTAGAACTATGAAATTTTACGTTTGATAAAATTCCTTCCCTATGTAGCCACCTCCTGGCACAATCCAATTTTCTTCACTACCGATTAGCTCAGAGGTAGTGAGATGGTTTTCTGTTCTCGGCGAGGCGGGATTGCCGTGGCAGGCATGGGTTCGATTCCCCTGGTCGACGGAAATCTCTTTTTTTATTTTCTGTTTTTGTCTCTCACTGGCGGCACTGTTACAGTATCCCACTATCATTATACTTCAAAGGGGACAAGGTATATTTGTTTTAAAATCACCTCAAACCTCAATGCTACCACCTGTGACTTTTTAAGATGCACACATGCCAGGGTAAGTGTGAACGGCACGCATTTACTACAAACACACACACTGGGTAAACTAATTTAAAAAAATATCATTTGACCACGTAAATGACCTCAAATCTCAATGACCACCTGTGTCTTTTTATGGTGCACACATGCGAACGTAAGTGCGCACGCTCACACAACACACACACTGAGTAAACTATTTTTTAAATTATTATTTGACCACGTAAATGACCTCAAACCTCAATGACCACCTGTGCCTTTTTATGGTGCACACATGTGAACGTAAGTGCGCGCGCTCACACAAACACACACACACACTCACACACACACACACTGAGTAAACTCAATTTGTGTTATTTAACCACGTATTTTTGATGGATTTTTTTTTTTTCAAACATCTTGAATCTCGGACAACATCAAGGAATGGAAAGGCTAAGACAGCCCAATGCTGATAGGGTAGACGGAGAACAGGACTCAGGTTGGATGGAGAAGGCTGATTTTGTGATGATGATGGTGGTGGTGATGATGATGTTAGTGGTGATGGTGGTGATGATGATGATAATTATTATGGTGATGATGATGGTGGTGATGATGACGATGGTGGTGGTGATGGTGGTAGTGATGATGATGAAGTTAATGATGATGATGATAATAACGACGACGATGATCATGGTGGTGATGATGATGATGATGATAAATCTGGACATCACACGGTATGCCTCCTCAGTTCTCAGACACACTGTTGACCAATGACAAAACAACC
>JARDUL010138143.1:0-10745 GCA_030265205.1 Dirona pellucida
AGAGCTTGACATATGGCTGGCCCCTACACTGCTTATTGCGGTATAAAGGGAACTCGATAAACAAACAAACAAACTTTTGTTTGCTGTAGAGTGCACTGGCCTGATGCAGTTTATATATATATATATAATTTTTTAAATGGTCATATAGCAACCTCAACTTTGATGACACCAAACAACCTCCCCCCCCCAAAAAAAAACCAAACCATAACAAACAAAACCAAAACATAATTTAGTATTAAAAATTGTCGTCACATTGAGTTTGCCACATTGGACCTCTGCACTATGACAATAATAATATTAACTCTGCAGCAGATAATGAATTAAACTCTCTGGCAAAGTACTGCATGCAGTCGTTGACGGACTAAAAAAATATAATAATAGTAATAATATAATGCACTTGTGTAGCGCCAGCAGGCCCTATCCATTTTGCAATGCTCACCGGCGCTTAACAATAATCAACCAAATACATTTTAAAATCTATAACATACACACCGGGACACCAACATAGTTCAATGTACAAACACAAGCACTACAGTAACACCACAGACTGTGAACACATCACTCAGAATGATCAACCCAATACACAATCAGTATACCACAGACACACATGCACACACAGTCTGATACGCACACAATTTACACTCTAACTATAAGTCTCTTGATAACAACCGATTGTGAAAACATCCATTAGAATCATAATTAATCAGTAGTATCAAGGCATATTCATCATAATATTATTACATATAATATATATTTAAACATTATTTTATTTTAGACATACAGATGTACATTACACTAGTATACTAAGCGTCGAAGACAAGGTATCGGTTTCCCAGTTTCGATACTTTTGATAATAGAGATAGCATCGGGTACCCATTACCATTGGTAAACTATTAGCATCGGGTACTCATTACCCACTTCGATATTTTAATACTTTGACCTTGGGTGAAGGTCTCCTAGGAACCTAGGTGAAGGTCACTCAGCATCATCGTCTAAGGTATCAGTATCGATACTTTCGATACCTGAACATGTGGGTACCCGGTATCGAGGGTATTGAAAAATTTGTATTTTTCCCGTCTCTACTCACCATAGGTACTATCGTTATTATATTATTGTAGGTACTGACAGACAGGAGGCAGATATTAATCCATGGACTAAGAAAAACCAATCTGAATTGTTATATTGGACTCGAGTCAGAATGAAGCAAAATGGTTGGTTATTCAACCTACCTATGTAGTCGAGTTTAAAAAGTAACTAATCCGGGCCGACACGGGTCCAGCTGATGCTGGATTTTGCCCTGCCTTACTGACTACTGTAAATTGTCTACCAAATTTTAAATGACAGACTTGTTTTACTGATATAAATTGAATGACCCCTGTATAATGACTACCCCTTTATTGCGACAAACAAAACATGTCCCCAAAATGACTGTGTTTGTTGAGTCAAAGTCCCCCTCGCCCTTACTCTACAACGACTGCCCAAGGTGCAAATAATAATATTATGTTATACTCTACAACGACTGCCCAAGGTGCAAATAATAATAATATTATGTTATTATTTTATTATTATTTTTTTTGTTAGCGAAAAAGAGTGTTCATAGGCCATACACAGTATACAACCGTATTTAGTATGTATTATCCCTAGTCTGGTATTCAGAATTTATGCAGAGGCCCACAGAATTCTATGAAAGTATAATTATGGTGTAATGTGAAAAAATAATGAGCATGATATTGGTCAACCTAGTACTTGTAATATTAATTTTTGACAGACGAGGAGATGATACAATGCTTAAATATTAAAAGCCAATGCATTCTATTGAAGTGTATGAGTATGAGCAACCACACAGAAAGCACTGTAGTTCTCACACTTTAAAACTGAAAAAAAGATGATAGTTGTGATCAGTGTCAGTATTAGTATTATTTAAAATTCAGAATGAATCTTCATTTCATCAAATCTTTGATTGTAAAAGGGGTGAGGTGTTATCATTTGCTTATATATATACTTTTATTTTATTATTATTTATTTATTTTTATTACTATTTACACAGTGGGCTGATCTTAATTTCATAATCATCATAGATGAGATCAACCATGCATGATGTTCAAGGCGTGTCTGTTAGTGATATACCAATATTATAGATAATTTATCATGTATAGGTATTTATGTTAATGTGTTGATATATTTGTGATGCACCTTGCGCCCACACTTACAGAAGGGAAGGCGCACAATGAATCTGCCTATATATATTATTTATTATTATTATTATTATTATTATGGTGCTTTGTACCTGCGTGTTGTCCTAGGCTAAACATGGAGTGGGGCCCTAATCATAAACTGCTTTGTTGCATTGATGATTTAGGATAACAAAAAATAAACACTATTTTTTTTGTGTTCATGGTGGTAGCAAAATCGAATATGCCTGTGGAAGCTGGAAGATAAAGTCGGCCCTCATGATGGTGATGGAAGTATGGACATGGAGATGTGTCTTGAACATGAGCCACAGAAAGTCTTTGACCTTTCTCATCCTGCCGACATTTTAGATATACAGGTAGGTTTGGAGGACGTGTTTTATTATTATCACTCATATTCCATTATTGACACCCAAATTATATAGTATTCATTTTTTGATGCAACTTGAGAAATTTTTATATATATATATATATATATATATAAATTATATAATAGATTATATATAGGGCCTAATATTAATACGTTTGTTCATGCAATGATTAGATTATTCAGCTAAAACTGGTTTAAGTTTGAGTAACCCTACTTTAAAATTAAGGTACTGATTAAATATTGAATGGGATGGTGTTTTAAAATTTAAAATTGTTCTTATTATTTTGTTGGTTGAAATCATTTAATTTTAATTACTTTGAACAAAATTTTCAGTATGCATCACATGATACTTTTGCTGTTGGGTCTGCTGATGGAAATCTTACCTTGGTGAAGCATCAACCCAACACACAAGTAAGTGTATAAGTAGAAGTAGAATGTTTAGATTCATTTTGATTTTATGCAATGTTTGTGACAGCTGCGTTGTGAAAGATAATCCATTATTTCTAATGACATTTCTGACCATAAAAGAAAAGGTGTTTTCATTATAGTTATGAGATCTGGTTTGTGAAAGTGAAAGCAATTGGGTTTTTTTTATCTCGTTCAGTTTTGAATTTTGAAAAATGCACGACTGATGCTACTTAATGGGAAATGACGAGGCAGTAGTAGTATTGTGGGTACTGCCTAAATGTTTTGTTGCCTGGAAGCAAGTAAACCGGACATGATACTGCTGAAAGTCACTTGGCAATCTTTGAATTTGACAAATCTGATGCCAAGGTGTAAAACGCCACCCCATCCTGCATCTGTATGTTTTACTCAAAATTAACTCACAAACGAGCCCTGTATTCTAGCACTGACATGTTAGATTTGCAATAGAATAACTAAGGGGTTGGAGCTTCAAGGCATTTCTTTATGTTGGTGTCCGATGGGCTGAGAGGGATTGTAAGGTATGTTAGAGTAGCGTATGCAAGACATGTAAAGAAAGCAGTATTCACTCATGTTTAGTTAGCCTTTTAATTTTCTATTTCACTTGAACTTGATGACTTTAAAATCAGGCATGATATAATCGAAATAATAGCAAATAAAGCGGAATAAGCAAAATGAGCTTACAAGCGACAGGCATTAAGGTGGTAACTACTGTAGCAGTAGTGAAGTGAAGTCCTTCCGAGCCTTGAGGCCCATAGAGCCGGTGCTTATCCCGGTTTCCGTAGCGTGAAGCGGACTGAGTAACAATACGTCACCCTTCTGGATAGGACGCTGGTCTATCGCAGATTACTTTCCCCAGCTGCAAGCTGGTACCCATTTTTACACCTGGGTCAAGTGAGGCAATTGGAGTAAAGTTTCTTGCCCAAGAAAAGCAACGAAGTAGCTGTAGCAGTAGTAGTTATGATCTAATGCTTCACTTTTCAGCTGTTGTTTTGTTGGGTTTTTTGTGTTTATTTAGAATTGAAATAAGAATTTATCTTTTTATATCTGCTCATTTGTCTATAAGTTATAAGTAGGAATATTTTGTGTAGAATTGCAACCATGTTTTTATATATTTTTGTAATCATAAAGTTTTTCATTACATGGGTTGTGAGCATTATATTTAGATTAGGATTTAATTTATATTATGTTGGCAAAAATGACAATCTTAACATTAAAACTGTATCCCATTTCTCCTTCAAGGCATTAAATGTTGTATACTCATGGCAAAAGCTCCACCATCTTGCCTCTGGTGCCCCCACACCTTGTACATGTATCGCTGCCAGAGGGGATGAATGGATTGCATCTGGTGGGGAGGACGGGACATTGAATGTGGTGGAGATAGGACATAAAGAACCAATTCATGTCTTGGGTAAGTTGAAGACAGAAACCAGTGATTAATATTATTATTATTATTAACTCAGTTGAACACACAGGGTTGTGTTGTAATCTTGAGTATGTGAATATCCCATCCCATATTGAAATAATTGCCTGTAGTAACATTAACATTGTTTTAACTCCAGGATTGAAAATTTGATGAAATTGAGTCTCTCACACTCACAGATTAAAATGCCAACAGCAGAATTGTATATATTATTATAATGTTTTGAAGCTGGTTCAGAGGCTCCTTATGTTGCTTGATGCCAATTTTGTTAATCGCAACTTTTTCTGAAAAATGGAATTTATTCTTTTTAAAAGTCATGAAGGAATTGTAACTCACGTTGCGTCATCAACAATTCAGTGAGCGCTCATTTGTTTTAAAAAGTCTACTAAAAACTCTGACCCGACACTACTGACCTTATTTTCTAACATTTAAAAAAACCAACCTGTTGCCGTTCATTTACTGCCATCCAACACAAATGAGACAGGTGCAATGCTTTAGTTCTCTCTCTTTCTCTCCTTGTTGAATAGAAGTGATAAGAGATGACTTCATTTTTAATGATGGAATGCTAAAAAGCAATTTTTTAATATTTTTGAGGGGTTGCAAAATTGAAGTGGACTGTAGCAGCTATTTTTAAAGGCTAGGGCTATTCGAACATCCTTCATGCTGCTTATTTTTCAAGGCTTTGTCTCGCATGTCCTATCGTAGAGATAGATTTGAAACAAAAGGTAGCTGCCTTTGAAATCATGACCCATATAGCAGTGTTTTAAAAGGCCGTTATATGGAAAGCTGTGAAACTTTTTGACCAGCGTTTGATACTTAAGAAATTAATATCTGTATGCTTGACAATAGAAAATGATTCTGGCCTTGCCATGTCATTCATTATTAATTGAATTTTATTAACATTTGCTTCACAGAAAGGGTTGATAGTTGTTCCATCAACGCCCTTGCCTTCTTGAAGCAGTCAGAAGTCATCACAGTCAACACATTTGGACAACTGAAGACTTATGACCTGAGGCAGGACACGAAGAAGCCTGCACAGTTCTTTTCTGTGTGAGTCTATAGTCTTTAGAGCATCATTTACTTAGTGTGCTGAATATTTCACTGAACATGGAGTTGCTCAACTCCATGTGATTTCTATGCATAGTCATATTTGTGAACTGGAATATTTAGTCCAATGCAATTGAGACAGCTGATTTTAGTGCAATATTCTGTCCAGACTTAATAGTTTTTGGGTTATGCTTCATACTTTAAGTTACTTGTGACACAAAGAGTCATTAAATCAATGGAATTGATGTTTTCTCAGCACTGCCTGACTCGACGTCGAGTCCTTGGCGAAGACTCTTTACAAAAACAAGCAGTTTTTCTCACTTGACTCAGGTGGGAATGAATACCTGGTTGCAAACAGTAACAGAGAAAGTTGTTCCCAGGGTGCCAGTTGAGCATGATCCAGTCTAAGTCGAACAACAATCTGCTCTACTGCATGCGCCTTTGAAGATTGAGAAAGACTTTGAATGCTACACCCTGTTGAGGGATAGATCGCGAGAAATCTTTGAGTCTGTACTTTTCACAGGAAAACAAGCTTTTAAATTATCTTTAATTTTTTATATGGCTAGAGGTTTATTGTACTAACAACTTTATTTTGTAGGTACAATTTTTCCAGTTTCGATAAATTTACATGGCACATTTTCTAGAAGGGAAAAAGAAAGATGTTAGTAGTAGGTAGAGGTTTTGCATCCATCTTTGACCAAATTTGGTCCCATGTTAATTGTGAACGAGGCGAAGAAGAAGAAAAACTCCAATAGATGTTATTAATAATTATCAAATTACTTTCCATCTTTCAGTGCCGAGAGCCACACCCCATTACTGTGCATGGACAAACACCCTGGCCAGGACCACATTGTGGCCACTGGGGGAGAGGACGGTATGCTTACCATCTGGGACTTGAGGCAGGACAAGTTTCCCATGACCCTCTTGGAGGCACACACAGGACCCAGTAAGTTACCTCATGGCTACAGTCAAGTGAAAATATAGAGTGTTGATAAGCTTCAATTGATTGATAGTGACAGCACAAAACGTTGGGTTTTGACTATTGATGATAGATTTAGATACATTTAGGAGCATTCTAGTTCTCCCCTATTTCGCCACAGTAAAGTGTTGACAACTGTGGTTGGGGAAAAAATAAAAAAAATTAGGAAAAAAACTGTTTTATTATTTGTAGTCAAATCCAAGGATAACTATTAAGATTTCATTTACAATTTGCTAATTTCTCATGCATTTGTAATTTGGCTCTATAGTGTTGGAAGTATCAAGTGATAACGTCTGTGGTTTTTTTTTTGGGGGGGGGGGGGTTATGATAAACTCTTTTGTGGACAAATCAAAGGATGATTATTAAGATTTTACATTTGATATTTTCTCATGTGTTTGTACTTTGTCTCTACAGTGTGGGAAGTGAAGTTCCACCCCCACAACCCATTTCACATGTTTACATGTTCCAATGACGGATCTCTGTGGCACTGGGACGGTTCATCCTTATCCTCCTCTTCCCCCGTTGTGTCAGCATTTGGTGACGGAAAGGGTAAGGATCTTAGCATTTGATGCCATTGTCATAATTTTGGGTCATATGTTATGGAAATGAATCAACTTTTTATTTTTGCATGTGTTTGATTAATTTTGTAGTGTGATACTGCATTACTCGCATATTAAGAAATCATAACTAGTGGACAACACATGAGAATGGAAATTTGATGTCATTATTGTTTTGGGGTTTTTTTAAACTTTGGGTCACATGTTATCGGAAAGAATTAACTTTTTACATGAATTTGATTAATTTTTTAGTTTGATACTGCATTACTCGCATTATATTTATAAATCTTAACTAGTGGACAACAGACACTGATGCATGGAATGTGAAAGTTTCAGGATCAAATCGTGAACAAGTCTTTTAGGTTGCTTCAGTCTTATCGTAGGCAGGCTTTAAAAAGGTGCCTTTTCATAGTGTTGAAAACGTTTACCTTAAAAGGATGAAATTGTGTATTTCATTTAAATTAATTTTTGTTTTTAAAGCTTTGAGCTCTGATCTTGGTACTTTTTATTACATTTTTTGTTAGGAAGCAGCTCTCTTTCATTTCCCTGTTTGCAAAAATGAGTTGAAGTTGGCAGCTGATAGAATAAATATGTGATCAGTTTAGATGGCATTGATCTACTTTGGGTTGTATTTATTCTTTTGGTGCCCCCACACCCCCCACCCCACACACAAAAAATAAAAATAACCCAAAGCAGACTTGGAAGGGGGGGGGGGGGGTATTATTCCTAAATGACTGGGATTTTGGGATTGCTCAATGTTAATGTTACTGATTAATGCTCGTTCAGAGAATGCCGACATTGAATTTAAATAAATGTGGTGGGACAAGCTGAAGCTTTTTATGAATAACTCTTAGATTTTGGAAGTTGACATTTGGGGACTAAGAGATTTTTAGCATTGGATCCCATTCTGTTTGTTTGTTTGTTTGCTTTTTAAATTTCCACCTTTGCCGTACACCATTTACAGGCAAGACTGGACCCAACATGGACACAGGGTCCAGCAGCCCATGGCTCACCCTAGAACCTTCAAGACACAAGCTGGACATTGCCTCCCTTCTGCCCAACAAGTCCTTGCCCGTCAACTCACTGGACATAGAGTCAAGCACTCTTTTGTGTGGCACTGACAGTGAGACCATCTATTCCATCAAACTGCCCATGTTGAGTTAAAAGTTAAAGACGTTGAGAGTTGATGAATGGATTGAATTTGAAGGGGAAAAAGAAATGAAAGAGAAAGAGTGAATGCATTTTGTGCTTGAATGAGAATGAGAGGCTGTGATCATTGCCAGACCTGCCTGCCACTTACTTAACATTTTTCCGCACCATGGTAGAATACCAGAATATCCCTTGGTGTACCACCATGCCTTTTTAGGTTAACAACCAAACCCAGTGTGTTGTGCAAAAAAATCACTAACAAATACTTATATGAAACTGTCAGGATCACATGAGAAATAGACAAGGAATGCAGATATAGAGGCTATTATTATTAATTTTTTTTAAATCTGTCATCTTTTGAATCACAGTCACAGCCAAAATTAACAATAAACATATAGCAGTCTATTGTTTTGGGGGAATAAAAGACACTTTATGGTATTAACTGATCTCCAAGTGGGTGAAAATGAAAGTAGAAGCACCCAGACAGGAAGTAGGGTCACCTTGCAAAGGGAAGGTACTGTGAATGTTGTCTAGAACGTCTGTTAGCAATTCATAGTATTATTTAATATTTATTTGGTGCCATGGTACGGTTAGACATTTTGTGTTCACTTGCCAATCAGTGCTATGTTACGGAAAAGTGTTAATCCTCTTGGTGCCATGGAGCACATAACCGCTGCTTGCCAGTTGATGATGGGTCTCCCATGATGGCTTATGATAACTCAGAGGTGAAGCCGGAGTCGCCTGCCTCTACTGGAGCGTAGAGGCAATATCATGTGTTATGCATAATTCAGATCTTTCAAAACAGACATAAGGATCCAGTGATGCCACTTTGGGTGTGTCTTATTCATTATTATTATAGTTATAGACTCGTGGATGGGGGTCTGTGGGCATACACCAGCAACACATTAATTCAGTATGCGAGTTGGTCGGCAGGTCTGCATTGCTAATGTGCTATTACTTCATTATTTTTTGTTCCATATATTTAATAATATTAACATTAATAAAGATTGATGTCATTGTAAGAAGTTTGTGCCTTTGTTTGATAAAAGTATAAGAAATAATGTTTTAGTTAAGGTGGCAGGTGTCACAGAAGGCTTGACGCTGAAAGAGGACAAACACATTTGTAGGCACTTATTATTGTCCTTTCCTTTCGTCCTCTTCTTTGTCGAACGAACGGGAAGGCAATGCAATGCTCAGGTGTGTTCTCCCACCTCTCAAGTTAATGGAAATGGGTTGAGCTGACAAAAGTATGAGTATGATGGCTGTTTGGGTAAAGAAACGCAACCGGAACATTTTGGTTTTCTGATGATGTGAAAAGAAGTATTTGTAAATATCTTCTTAAGGCAGAAATAGTAGAACTACCAAAGGCAAAGTGTGAAGCCTGTTTCTTGTTTTATAATAGTAATAGGCTACCTTAAATTTATTTTGCATTCAATCTTAGTGACGTTGAACAAGATGTTGCTCATGTCAATTAAAGGTGTTTTGACACTAGGCTGATTTCCTACTCGTCTTAGCTTCCAGATATATAGTTTTCCCAGCCTTGTGGTATCAGTGGCTGAGTTGTTAGGCTGCCGGCCTTTAGGTCGGTATAATTCTGGAATTGCCAGGCCCAGTGTTTAATCCTTGGAAGACTCCATAAATGATTACATGACTAGAGGCAGTGAATGATGATACGCCTCAGATCATACTTACTATATAATATTAATATATGCTCCCTTGTGAGTTGAGGATTTTGAATGACAATGACCTGGCCTGCCAGGGGATAAATGATACATGCCTTTGATTGTGAGCCTGTACTTGTATGTACAAACTAAAGAACCCATCTTCACCCTTGTTCAATTTATGTGAATGTGGATGCTCTGGAATCCTGATTCATCATTGCCAGTAATGCATGCAGCGAGTGTGAGAAACACAGCATACCTTAAGGATAAACACTTACATTGTTGAACAATCAATTCGACCATCACCAGCTGCGATGATCCTGAGACCAAACATTTACTATTACTATTATAATCTGAGGTCATCTCACTTTGATGTTCACTCACAGCTGTATCAGTGGTGTCTTCCAATAATTAATTATTTTTAAAAGTGCTTTAAAGTAAAGCTGCTTAAATTTAATCTATACATGACCTTTTGAGTCTATGCATATGACAAAGATCTCTTACTCTTAGCTTTCTAAATCAAATAATTTCATATTCCAAATCGTTTTTTAGCTCCTGGAGGCAAGTGTGCACCAAAGTAAAGGCAATTTAACTAAAAGGTTCCCGGAAATGAAATGGGATAGAAACTTGGTGCAATGGGTTCATAAAAACAATTGATAGAAAGGTGCAGCGTCCAAGAGGTTAAGACATTGCAAACATATCACCAATGATGGTGGTTAGAGTGGCTTTCTGCATTGTTTGTTCCGTGGGCAAAAAATCTGCAATGCAGTGCTGGGGACTAATGCTGGGGTTATTTCTGACATATCCAAACAGCTCATCTGTTGAGGGGAATCACCAAATTATGGTGATGTCAGTTCCAGGAATTCAATTATCTTGTTAATTGTATTGTTGTTCACTCCATGTTCCACCCACTATTGAACACACTTATCACCTCTGCCTGCTGTGAC
>JARDUL010138586.1:0-10739 GCA_030265205.1 Dirona pellucida
CTCTCTCTCTCTCTCTCTCTCTCTCTCTCTCTCTCTCTCTCTCTCTCTCTCTCTCTCTCTCTCTCTCTCCACCCTCCCTCATTTTGTATTTGCCCTCACCTGATTCCAGCAGACACACTGATGACAGGGAAGAACATTCCATCTGTGTTAAAGTCTTTAAAGAAGCCTGGTACCTGCCTTCCGTTGACGGAGAATATGATTTGTGGTACAGTCAGATCCAGGGCACATCCGACAATGTCTCCTTTCTGGAATGGAATGCCCACATTGCGCACAAACTTGGGTTTTCCTCCTGAAATAGAAACAGGATTCGGCAAAAATGTTGAGGCTGCCTGAATCTTGGAATCCGATAAATTGGAAAAATGCAGGGGTAATGGAAAGGCTTTATAACTGGAATAATGAACAATTACATTATTCAATGTTTCACATATGAAGCTATATACCCTGTATTTTTCCATTTTAAAAGGGATTTAGAAAAAATGGAGCATATTAATGAGAAAATATTGCTTGCATACTGTCTGATTTTGAACAATCATACAAGAATCATATTATACTCCTAGACATCACATCTACACGCCTCTCATACAACTACATAGAAAAACATACGTTTAGCGTGCACTAAAACTATAAAACTATAATCAAGTAGGCTTATCTACTTTCGTTTTAAGACAAATGATAAAATATAGTTTTTGTTTTGTGACAAATTAAAAAAAAAATTTCTTCCCCATCATCAGTTGATTTTGGAAACTTTACTGCTCTGACATCACCAAAAAATCTCAGAAAACATAAAATATGCAATAGAAATGTCAACGTTTTGATGATGAAGAACACGCCTACAGATTCGAATCAGCCTTTATCACCCTCTGGGTAAAATACACTTCATTCCAAGACAACAGTGTTGACCAGTGTATGATACTCTGCATAAACCAATAGCCACAGTATAACAGCGAGCCTCTTTGGGCATGTTGGCCTAATATTTATTTCATTAACTGTTGAGATATTTCAAAGTCACCAACACTTCAGTTGTCCTTTTCATCCTAACCTGTCCACAAGTTCTCTCCATCAAATCCGTAAGAGAACAAGTTATCTCCACATCCATTGGCTCCCCACTGCTCCCCTCCCCCTGGGTAAGGGACGAATCCAGAGGTGTTGGCCCATCCAATTCGCAGTATAGGGGGTAAATGCGTCTTTGCCTCCACGTTGACCACCATCACCTCAAAATACCACTTGCAATACATAGCTGATCCTTGTTTGATGCCAGCATACAGGTTGGGTCGCATGCTGGTTAGAGAGAGTTAGAGAGAGTTAGAGAGAGTTAGAGAGAGAGAAGATTGCATGGAAGCACAACAGCATGACTTTTCTTGCATGAAGCGTTGTGACAAAGTGATACTAACGTTTTTATGTAGATCATTATATCAAAACTATCGATAAATAGTCTAAACAATGAAAAGTTTCAAAGAAATTGGTGAAATGGGTGTGGTATATTGATAGAAAAACATCTAGAATTCAAACTCATTGTCTCATCTTTTCAATAATAATAAACAAAGTAAGGCAAGTATGGAACAGTTATACATAATATAACAAGCGTATGTGACATATTTTATATACGTGGTTTTTAGGGACTTGTAAGCCTTGCAATCAAGTTAACAAGACATTTTTTAAAAGACGTTTTAGTTTTATAATAGCCTACATGCGTAATTCATCAAATGAGAACGTATCTAAATAAATATACAGTTAAATCATAATGGGATCTAAGTACATAATTTTGACACATTGGGGTTTTCTGTTAACCTTTTGTGAGGAAAAAGTGGATAATGGAGCAGAATTTGTACTTTGGTCTCTTTCTGTAATTTCAATATTTTACTTTCACATGAGAAATGTGATATTTACACTCCACACATTTGATATCTAATTATATTATATGTTGTGATTTTATAGTTCTATTGATTATGATTTAAAGACAAATCAATATTCCATGGAATGACCTTCACCTTGTGATAATATCAATCAGTTTTGTCTGGAGCAGCAAATCCCGACTAGGCAACAAGTTGTCACAGATCAGGTTTTGATTGGTTCTGACTGCCACATCATTACCAACACAGAGTGACCTCAAAACATCCAGTACCTGAAAATGGGTTCAAAGAGTTCACCACAGTGTTTCACATTAATGACATGAAAAGAAATTCCAGATAGAGCTTTAAAATTTAAAATGATAAGATCTTCAGGGAAATGAAACAGGTGCAGAAATCTCATAAGGGGTATCATTGTAAGTGCCTCTTTGAATGTAATTTACAATGATTAAAACTAATAAAAAACTAATAAATGCACCTTCAAAATAAAAATACTTTTTACAGAATAAAATATGAAACAAGATAAAAAAAATAAAAATTCTTGCTTGTTTGAATGTGTAAATTAAAAAATCCACTACCATCAATAACCAAAATACAGTTGACAGATGGAAAATCAAGTGATTGTGTTTTCATAAAAAGAGCGTTCAAAATGGAACTTGTCAATCAACCTTTGGATCACGTCCATGTTTGTCAATGAGAGAGATGATAGTGATGATGTGTCGTTCTTTGATCATGTTCAATGCTTCAGGGCTGTCAATCAACACACAGTGGAGCACGTCAAGTACACCTGTTAAATAAACCAATGACAAATACTATCTTAATTTAAGACAAGTCCTTAAAGAGAGGCAGTATGCATCAGTCTTTGGTATTATTACATCTTGTGTACCATCACCCCCTGTGCCAAAATGACTTTGTCTTGAATGTTATTGGTCATCTTAAAAACAGCATACCTAAGAGTGTATTTATGTCACATGGGACATAATTTAAGATGGAGCTTTACTATTGCAACAATATTGTGGCTCACACAGTAATGTATATTCATTATCCAATTCATACTTCCCCTGAAATCCCACCAATAAAAATAAATTCTAGAAGCCTATTTAGACTTAATTGCATCATATTTTGTTAGGAATTGAAAAAAAATAAATAAATTCTATGCTCTGTTCATTTCTGAGAGCTAGCAAAGGTCATGGGGCCATATTTGCTTTCACTTATAATGTGTATTCTGAGTCAAACAGAAACAGGTGATTGAGCCCAGTTAACCCTGTGCTGTGGCCCTAGTTTACCTCATGCAAGACAGAGGCCCTGTGTCTACAGCCCCGTGGTAATGAGAGAACTCTAGTCGTGTTAACAGTTTATGAAATGCAAACATCATGGACGACGCAATATTAGACAGTTAATGGGTTTATTGATCCATACCATGAACAAACAAAGCAAGGTTTCCCAAATCCACGGTATTCTAGACCTATTGACGCCGACCATTACCTTTGGAAGACTGTTGACTTTCTAGTCGGTTAACAAGCCAGTCAAGACGATATGCATGGGCAAACTGGCAGCAGTTGGCTCTGTTTCCACGGATCATTGCAGCTGTAATTTGATTTAAGAAAATGCCAATTATTATATTTTGAGTTTGTGTTTAAAAAAATGATATTTAACTGACAATGGACAACATTAATGAATATATATATATATGATGATGATGGGCCAATCTTATGTCATGTTCCACTATTCGCAATGGTCAATTCATATATATATATATAACGGTGATCTAATACCCCAAAACAACAAACTCAATATGAGTAGTTTATTGATATGAAATAGAAGTTATGCATAAAAGAGATGCAAAAAATTATTTGTAGGCTTCTATTATTTTTGCATTCCTTAAATTCACATAAAGCGAGTTAGTAGTGATGGTGTGGAATTACTCAAAAGAAAAAAAAACCCCCAGAGATTATGACTATGACTTGTTCTAATATAATATTATAGGAAATGAGTATCCGAAATCACATAGGGATCATAATATGATTATGCACGACATCTTACCAAGAAGGAGGTAGAGATAACTGGAGATGTCATCCCATTTGCCAGCTGCTTCTTCCCCAGCATAATGAGCAAATTGACGCTTGCTTTTGTAAGAGCTGAATTTGTCAATGGTTTCTAAAATGAGTGCAATCATACCCTGTGAAAAGAGGAGATCATTTTAAAAATACGAATGTGCAGTTGGGTCTCTGGTTATTG
The DNA here is from genome assembly GCA_030265205.1 of Dirona pellucida. Taxonomy (NCBI): domain Eukaryota; kingdom Metazoa; phylum Mollusca; class Gastropoda; order Nudibranchia; family Dironidae; genus Dirona; species Dirona pellucida. Next base: position 4,086 of record JARDUL010138586.1, read on the forward strand.
TAAATTCTTGATTATGGTGATTTTTTAAAATAGAAAAAACAATTTTTTCTATATATTTTGACATTTGGCCAATATCAGAAAAAAATGCCCGCACAAAATAACTTAAAAATTTATGAAAGTAAATAAGACAGATACTAGTCTGTTTGTCAGGGACCATATGTTAACACAATATGGTCAATTTACATAAGCTCATCCCTGCTGTGTCTGCCATAATTCTGGATGTCCAAAACATTTTGAGGGCAAAGGCTGCATCCCATGACATAATATGTCACATGACAATCATTTTATGACAACATTATACAAGTTTGTTGCACAAAGAGAGTAACTCTCAAATGCGATGGCAAAGTTAAAAAATCTTATTACCTCCTCTTGGAACAAGTCTTGTCTGTTTCGCAGGGCTTTCAATTTGTTCTGTCTTTCTTCATGCTCTGGAATTAAAAACAAAATTGAAATGAATAGTCAGGATTTGAACTGCTTTCCCTGCCTTGAAAACAAAATAGAATATTTAAAGATGATTCAACACAATACAATCTTTTGTTGCAGCATATGAATGTCTAAGAAACATTGCTTGATTATACCGACATATTTACCCACCCACCCCCACCCCACCCCCGCACCACACATCACTATGGAAAGGCATAGGTGATTTTAAGGTGCACAGTGTACCTCAGTCAAATATACATTATCAGGGTATGTCTGAAAGGGATTTTGGGCACAATGTTGTCGATTCTTAATTTAAAAATAATCACAATCCCTTCCTAGTGATTGGGGTGGGTATTTTATGGTCGATGGGAAGCACATTACAGTACCTTCATCCTCTCCAGGTTGTGAGAAATAGTCAATGAGATCCTCCAAGCACTTGATGACCTCTGACAGACTGATTCTAGACCAGTTTGGACTGTTTCGGCCCTCCACTTTCAATGACTCTAAGGCTCTGATGGACAAAAATAATTCCACAAATTTATTATTTTTCAAAAAGAGAATAAATCTTTTCAAAATTTATCTTAATTTCTGTAATCAATCAAAATGTAAAACTATCCCAAAACCATATTTACAGATAAAAATGATTTAAAACATCACCAGATGAATTGATGTATCTTTGCATGTCATTTGGGATGAACGTTTGGGCAATATGATATTTTCAGAACTTATAAATTGAAAATCTAACCTTAGAGAATATAAAAAAAATGATAAAATGGTAAAAAACAATATTACTCATAGAGAGCTTTATGGTTTGGTGAATATTTGTGAGCATCGATAAAATCAATTTTAATGGCTGCCCTATTCAATAGTTTTTAGCTATCCATCTATGTCTGTATTATTTTTGTTGTTGCATTCCTGCTTTTGATTGACTTACCTGTCAACATAAAATGCTTCATATCAGATCCTAATAGGCATTGTCATAAATTAGCTATTTTAAATATTTTTCTTTGACATTTCAAAGATTATTGTTTGCTCTTTTGTTTTCAGTATTATTTTAATATATTTACTTACAGCCTATTTACATCTCAATCATGTTTTAAAAAGCAGTTAAAAACTCATTTTATGCGCATGTACCTCACATGATGCAGGCGTTTCTTCTTTATCTTTTATGTTACTCTTAGCCATGCAAAATCCCCCAATTTATATAAAATATTTATGCATGAAAACTTGCATTCTTAAACATAATATTCTATGATCCATAACATTTTTAATAGAAGCTTAGAATTGTTCTTACTATTTTATATAAAATGTAATATGTGCTTTTAATGTTGATGTATGTGCGCCTAGAGCTATCATGTGATGGGATTGGGCGCAATATAATTAAATGTCATTATTATTATTATTATTACAGCAATCTTTAATTCATTCCTGTTTTGTATGACATTTATAATCATGAATGATTGTAAATCTACCTAAAGTCTACCCAATATGCAATGGGTTAACATTTCCATGACACCTAAATCACATGGGTATGCTAAAGAGGTTTAAGGGAAATTGTTTTGATTTGTACATCTAATCTTATCTGAATCTAAACAATCTAGAAATGTCATGTGAACAATAATAGCATTACATTAGGCAATATTTGTTTTGTATCATAATCATGCAACATGCTACAATATTATTTGTTTTACTTAAGTGTCACGTCTTTTAGCAATTTTTCATTTTACAACTAAGTGGCAAGTTCTGATCAAGAAGGACACATGTCAAATTTATAATTGGTACAACAGTTGGTAAGATATTACAGTCACGTGAAGTAAGTTCTAAATAGGTATGACATGCAATGCATTGTCCATTTATGGCTTCAATACCCAAACTACCACTGTATTAATAATAGTAAATTAGAAAATGGTACAAGAGTGATCTTGAAATAGGTGTGTCATCTTTTCTGTCTTTGTTCAAAATCACCCAGTTTCTATAACTGCTGATGGGGAGGCACCTTGCCTATATCATAGAATACATTGGTCAAACATTGATCAGCACTAACAAGCATTTTCCCTAAGACCAATACAAGTTAAGTGATCACCTGCTGGTCTTAAATTCCTTGATGAAAAAATTAGTACTTGTCAACATTGCAATATAGTAATGCAGCCATGTAAAAAAACCAAACCCAAACTTGTTCATTCCCAAAGTTTAGAATATGAAATTCTACACATGGATGTTAAAAACTTTCTTTGGTTATCTTTGAATCTTCCCATACACAAAACATCCTCTTGCAATGACAGAATAGTGCACTTTGCCACTCAAAAATTACAGCTCTAAGTTCAAGATTCATGTCTAAGAAAGCTAAGACATATAAGTTAAAGTAAAAGCAAAATATCATGTTGTTTGGATCCCAAATGAGCATTAGTAGACTAAATCTATCAAAGGTTTCAATTACCATGTACAGCTCTATAAATTATATTAATGAGGCTCATGCTTATATAAAGACTGTATACCTCAATACTGAATGAAATGTTCAAAAACCACACTAAACAAAACAAAATTGAATTTTTAAACAAAAAATAACCAAATCAAAACAGTTTCAGTAATAACACACAGCCTGAAACTAGAGGGAGTAGTTAATATTTTATTTTCCAAAAAAATGTTTTTTTTTATATTTCTCTCTCTCTAAAATTGTCACTTCCCTTTTTAACTTGAAGTGGGTTAACTGTTATAGATAACATTTCTATATAAGACTATATCACAACTTCTTTTCTCGGCATCACCTAGCCAAAATTCCTTTAAAGTAACGTCCCCCACAAAAATCTTTTAAATAGTCTACTATCTTCAAATCATATATTTGTGCTCATTTCATTTCAAGGGGCTTCAAAGACTTTAACCAAAAGTTTAAAAAAATGTTAATATTCTTAAATGGATTTTTAGAATTTCCATAATCTTTGAAAGATAAAAGATACAATATATTCTATTCCATTAATCAAAGAATATTAAAAACTGAAATCAAGGGTTGTGAGTCAACAGGGTATTAGTAGCACAGCCAAACTACATTCCTAAACCTACTTTGTAAACCTGTTAAATAGACTTTGACATTTGCGGATGACTCGAGCTGATCGAGATTCTTCTTCCTGAGCACGAGAGAAGGTCAAGCCATCATCCATATGACCCTCCACCAGCATTACCGCCTGAGGAATAAAAGCCAGAAAATATAAAATCATGTTGAAGTTTTGTGAAAAAAAAATAAAAATTTAAGATTGGCTACTCAAAAAAAACTTTAAGTCTTGCCTCTCAAAAATCCAATGTTCAATGTATCACTGCCTGAAAAAACAGAGAGCATAATCTTCTTATGTGGAATACAATGCAATACGACACATTTGACTTCAATTTGGTTCTCGCAAATTATGGCAAGTAGGGCTGGAATATTTTAAAGAGTGATTCCATATCTTTGGTTTAAAAAAAAATATTGTTTTATGCTAAGACGGAGAATTAAAAAAACAAATAAAAAAACACAAATTGTATGGACCATGATAAGGGAGAGCTTGTGTTTTACAACAAAAAAAAACTTTGCAGCCCTAATTTCTGTCAGAATCAGACCACCATTCAAGAAGATAAAGAATAAAGTCACTCCCTTGCCTTCTTCTCCTCCACACGGCCTACTCCTCTCTTCTTGGTTTCGAAAGTCTGATATGACAGCCATAGTCCTGTGGCGGAGTGCTGGATGTAAACAACCGTGTCACCATACTTCATGTCAGCGTGACCCATTCCCTCGTCCTCCCTGACATCTGATTGCTTCTTCTCATCCTACAGTAATAGAAAAATATTATTTTAGTGTCATCTTGGAAGAAAAGTTATATAAAATTAACTTCAATATGACAATTACAAATAAATATTATACATATGTAGATAAAATCAATGAGACATTGGTTGAAACAGAGAACTGAAATTTACTGAAACATTTCACAATAATGTATTTTCTAAATATTGATTTCTTAATTAATTTTTCTGAGCGAATGCCTTGTGATCGTCAACAGGAAATACAAAAAAGAAACAAAACAAATTTGACCCCACCTTGGACATCAGCAAACTGAATGCTGTTGTGGCTTCGTCTGCCTTCTGTCTATGAACTGTAACCACAGAACTGTCCGGCATGGCTGCTAGATAACGGCCTGATGTCACATGACGGATTCGGCACTGGTCAGCCCAGCCCATGAAGGCACCAGCCCATCTGGAAGATTGAGAAATATAAAATATGTCATGAGTTTAGAGTTTTGATTCACTATGTCCAGTATGCACACACTCAAGACTATTATTTCTGATAGTCAAGCAGAGCCTTGAGATCCATCAATTGGATGCTTATTGCAGTTGCTGTACTATGAATTCTGACAGTTGTCTTCTTTAAAAAAAGTTGCCTTCTTAAATATCAACCTCTGGATAGAAAAATGGACTATCTCATTTTGTCTCTCCCTAGCCATGAACTGGAAATCATTATATTCCCCTAGACATGAGCTGCAACCGTAGAACCAGCTAGTTGATTTTTTTCTCACAGCTTGACCATGTTATTCGAGAACTGCTGAAACAATAATTAAATTTGTGCCCATCAGATTGGTCAATCTCAAAGTCAGCGGTTTTCCTTTCATTTTTTATTTCCAAAAATAAAACTACCTTTGGGAATTTCAAACTGTTTTCCACTATTTATTTATAAAATTCCCAATCATTGACATTGTGTTATTGCCGATTCTAGACGGACAAAAATCACTTGGTGGGAAGTGCACATTAAATTGCACCAAATTACATGGTTACGTATCTTCCCCCCATCAGACCATGTCATACAATGTCCTTCTCAAGCAGCCTGTCATGTTCGGCTCATCATACTAGCATACTGACAATACTGACAATAGCTTTCTTTGCCTTTAGCTGATACTCATTCTCAATTTCAAGTGGGGAGAAAATATGAAAAGAGTCCTTACCAAGGACTCTACATCGGAAGCACTGCAACTTCACGATACCTAGAACAGGATAAACTCTGACCCTAGGAGCCACAATCTGCTGCAAGAATTATTTCATCAATATGTACATTTTGAGTTATAATGATTACCTTCTCACCAGTGGTAACAAATTCATCAGTAAAAATGGATGACTATGTGTTCAATCAATATCATAATGACTTCTTTTCATTCATAATATACTCATGGCATACCGTAATGGAAGAGAAATTTTTCACCATGGACTGTCTTGAATCAATAATGCTATTTCTGTGCAAACAGTAACAATCTCATCGCAAATACAATAGCGATAATGACCTGACAAAGCTATTTTAAGCTTGAGTATGTAAAATTGCTTCAATCATTGACAGCACAAAACGGCAACGTTTCGACCAAAGGCCTTTGTCAAGCGACAATTAACAAGAAACAATCACAAGTAAAACGTAGATGGAGTTGGGGTGGGTTGGGAGCGAGGGTGTGGACGGGTCTGCAAAGGAGTGACGTGACTGTTCTGTGCCGTCAATAATTGAAGCTAATTCACTACAGTGTCAACGCCTTACTTGGTTCTGATATGTTCTAGACGCCACAATGAGCGGGCGTGGCTTGTCACAGCTCCTGTCTCATACATAACACAACTGGATTGAAATAAAATGAAAATGGATTAATCGTTACAATTCAAAAAGTATACACATTAGTCACAATATTTATTCTTGTATTGAAATAACAAGTTTTTCTAACTAATCAATAAATGTGAGATCATTACTGGGGTCTTCATTCTTTTGCAACCTCCCACATTTGGAATAGAAGGAAGCTGGTAACAAAATCAATGTTATTTAATGCCAATAAGTCAGTCACTAAAAATATTGAAGGAGACTATGGGAAGAAAAAAAAGAAAGGAAAATAGAAAAAAGAAGAGGGGGGAAAAAAGATAGAGGGTAGTATGATGAGGAGGAAAAAAAAGGAGAAAAAAAAGAAGAGTGAGGGAGGAAGAGGAAACTAACACAAAAAGAACAAAAAGGAAAGTAAGAGATGGAGAATATAAGTCAGGAGGTGGAATAACAGAGGATGATGGAACTGTGGCAGGGGGGCAAGGGTGACTATTATATTGATGACGGTGATGGTGAAGATGATGGTGAAGATGATGATGATGATGATGATGATGATGATGATGATGATGGTGTTGGTGGTGGTGGTGGTGGTGGTGGTGGTGGTGATGATGATGATGATGATGATGATGATGATGATGATGATGATG